>CAIGRL010184307.1:0-18141 GCA_903798325.1 Fraxinus xanthoxyloides | reverse complement strand
TTTAGGGGCTGTTGTCTTTGCTTTTCAGTTTTGTGTTTTGAGTTTTGAATTTATTTTGGGCTTGGTGTTTTGAGTGTCCATTTTGAGATGGTTGAAAAGGTATTCTTTTTATCATTTTGAAAAATTATTTTGAAAACACCCAAAACGCGTTTTGAAAATTTTGGTTTGATTATAACTGAAAACACCCAAAATGACAAATTTATCGTTTTGTGTTTCCTTTGTAAATTTTAAACTTGTTTTTAAAAACACGTTTTTGAAAATAGGAAAGAGAACGTGTTTTCACTGTTTTGGAAAATCGAAAACAGAAAACAACTTGAAAAAAGTAAAGAAAACAGACCCCTAAACTTTTGTTTGTCTGAGGGCATATGTGACTTTATATCTTTCCTAAATGTTGTGTCCTAGTGATGAATCTTTTTCATGTACCATGAGAATGATACTGTTAGGGTAAAACTTCTAATATTTGATACAAATAATCTGTTTATGAACCCAGCTTAGCAAAGAAGAGCTGAAATTTAAAAGAGTTAAAGGATGAGTTTAGCATGCCATGGCGTAGAAAGTTCTTCGCCCTCCTTCAGAAGTCACCAAATTCAGACATTGAAGGAAGATGCTCAAAGGTTGCCAATTGCTTGACTATGAAGACTACTTTTCAACATCCTAGAGTTAACCCGAGCATCACAACGTCTAAAGTGATGCCTCAACCATTGGGTATCCCATGGCTGGTGTGGAGCCATGCTGTTAATCGAGAGTTTGTGATGAACTGGAACTTTAACGAGGTTGATTTGCAGTGTTAGACCATGGTTTAGAATATTTTTTTTCTCTCTTCCAATGTTTTGAATGGGAGTTAATGATGAATATAATTAACCTTCAATGTCATGGATAGTTGACATCTATTGGAATTGGTTAAATATAAAATCATGATAAGTGACATTCGTGTCAACTTCGACCAAGTATTCGAACGTGATCCGATAGTCAAATTATGAAAATAAATACACTAACTTATTCTACTCGTCAAGTATATCGTCGTTGTATATTTAGAATCTCCAAACCAATTCCTAGTAAATAAGAAATTACGATCTAAAGTTGGAAGAAAAAGAATGGAAACTGGTTGAAAATTTGATTTAACTCCGTCGCTTGAGCGACAAGGTCTCTATTTTTTATGCTCGAGCAACAAAGGAGCGACAGGCTAGCGATAGCAAATGCCGTGACCCTTGGCAAATGTTGTTGAATTTGGGGTGTGACACTTCACTCACAACATTTCCTTCTCTATATATTAGACCCTTGGGACTTCCATTTGTTCATCCCAATGATATGCAATCATAGCGTAACATTAAATTCTTTCTTTTTATAGCCAAAATTCTATATAAAAGCTGTTTTTCCATTTTTCATTTGAAGGAGTACAAAAACCAATTTTTGGTTCATTGTTCTTGTGTTTTGAAGTGCTACTAATACAAAAAGTTTGTCGTTGTATCTTGGAAGTCGATCGCCATCATCGTAGATACTATTATCGGGCAAATTCGACTTAAAGACAAAGAATTCAACTCTTACCTCGACTTTGCATACACTTTGTTTGGCGTTAAATTATTTTCTCTGGTGTTTCACTCATATCATTACCATTACCCTATCAAATTTGTGGTAAGATTGGTAAGTTGTTTTAAAGTCATCACTCAAATTCAACATCATCTTATCCAACAACATCAATCTTCCTCAATATTGGGTTCCTCTATTAAGAATGACATCTTTTGTAAGTGAAATAAAATCTTAAAAATCTCTTCAACTTTTGTAGTTTTTTGAATAATATGATTATGAGTTTTTGTCTATGCCACGAAATTTTGCTAGTTAAGTATCTCATTTCACTAGATTTAGCGCAAGGCTTCTATAATTCAATGGATGCGTATATATAGTTTATGCTAGATTGCGAGACGATGTCCTTCCCTCAAAGTAGCTGGAGAGACGAGTCGATGTTATTAAAGGTAATTATTCTTGTCTGAAGAGACTCCAGAATGACATATCCTGATACAAGATGAACATCTATTCATCAACTAATCCATCTGGAAAGAAGAAAAAGTGCATCGATCTCCTCCTTTCGCCCATGCATTTCTTCCAAGGGTGAGTCAAGTATTCCATCCCTTATGGGAGTTTGATTCCGATTTCCCTACTCAAAGTAAACGCATACAATTGATTCCACAAGTATAGAGGTGGAAGAAAAGACTCGGGATGGATTTAAAAGTCTTTGTGCGAGCTATGCGGTGAAAGAAAGAAAAGAGTACTTATCTATAATATATTAAATATTCTGTCAAGTGAGAATCATTTTTTTGGACGATTTTAGCCTACTATAATTCAATCATTTCAATAATTACATATTTATTGTTTTTCAATATATATTTAATTTATTTAGCCGTTTAGTTACTATCAATATAAATGTACATTTGACAGATTCATTTCACTTAATTGTTTCATCAATGTATGAATTTTCTATTATTAATTCTCAATTAATTAACACTCTTTAATTAATATTCATCTTTATTTATGTATTTCAGTGTTATTAATTCTAATTATAAGTTAATTAGAATTTCACATTTAATAATGCATTTTATTATTCACGTCCATGTATATTAATTAACGTCCAATTTTATTTATTGAAATTAAATATTGCATCAAGTGAGGTTCATTTTTGGGACAATTTTAGCTTTACTGTAATTCAGTTATTTCAACAATACCTTAATTTCGCTTTTTAATATATATTTAATTTATTTAATCATTTAGTTACCGTCAATGTACATGTACATTTGACATATTCATTTCATCCATACACTTTCATTAATGTATAAAGGAAAAAGTTTTATGTACATAATTTTTTACTTAAAGTTTTACTTAATTGCCAGTGGCGGCCCCCTATTGGGGAGCGCCTACATTTCAGTGTTATTTTCACATTCAATAATGCATTTCATTATTCATGTATGCTAATTAATATTCAGTTTTACTTAAATAAAAATTAAATAAATGATTTAACATTCATTGTCACGTATATATTTTTTCATATTAATTCCAAGTTAAGTAACATTCACACACATTCAAATATTGTTTTTATATCACTTATAACGCACTTCATAATAACGTGTGACGCAAGTTCAACATTGCTAGTTTACATAAAAACCAAAAAAATTATTTAGTTTTCACTTATTTTTAAACTTGTAAGTAAGAAAAAAATAAAGCTACTTAAAAGTAAATTTGAGCAACTTTTTGCCCAGACAAACCTGGTCTAGATCTAAACCATTTGGCTTCGGTGGAAATTAATCGCACCAAGGGGTTCACGATCCATTCCTAACTGAATGCAATGCCAATGCATAGCAGAAATCATAATGTCCTCAAAAACACCATCTCTCTTCCTCACTCTCTCTCTACTCTGCCTCCTTTCCCTCTCCTTCTTCTACCACCAGTACATCACTGCCCCGCCACCGCCGTTGAATGTTTCCCAAACTACCCTCGCCGCCACCCAGAATTCCATCAAAGTCTACGTATTAGACCTGCCCAGATCTTTAAACTACGACCTTTTACGAAAATACTGGGCCTTACGTGATGATACGAGGATCGGAAGTGAAGTGGATAATGAAATCCGAAAGACCCTTTTGCACAGAGATCCTGGTAAATTACTGCCATATCCTGAGAACCCTATAATTCAACAGTACAGTGCGGAGTACTGGATCTTGGGGGATTTGTTGACACCGGAGGAGGTAAAGAAGGAGTCTTTCGCTAAAAGGGTGTTTCATTATCGTGAGGCGGATGTGATTTTTGTGCCATTTTTCGCGACTTTGAGTGCTGAATTGCAGCTGGTGATCAATAAGGGTGTGTTCAGGAAGAAGGTGGAAGAGAATGAGGATTATCAGAGGCAGCGAACGGTGGTCGATTTGGTGAAAAAGTCCGAGGCTTGGCAACGATCAGGAGGGCGGGATCATGTCTTTGTTCTTACAGGTAAATGTCGAAGTGTTATTTTCCTATTTCATGTAAATGCTACTGCATTTTGCTTAGTATTTATGCTAAATGAAGCAAAGTAATGGTTTTTAATTACAGGGATTATCGCATTAGTTATCATTTTTTTTGGCTTTGATATGCAGTAATTCATAATAAAACAATGTATGAGGCGCAGAAGAATAGAAACCCAAATATTAACGAAGCGAGATAAAATGAAGCTACCTCTAAGAATAATTATATAGGTAGGTGTTAAATTGCTTTGTTAATCTATGACTTAGCTTTGCAAATTGCAAGCGTGATGTCTTGAGTCTATCTGCATATTATCAGTCTAGATTCCCGGTACAAAGTGATCTGCTTCCTTCGAAGGCCCACCTTAGTGAGTCCCCGTACAACTTTTTAGAGCTGCGGGTTGTATTGCCGAGTTCCTTTAAGGGCGTGCTTGCTATTTTTTTCCCACTGATTTTGGGTGGCTCTATTTACGAGAGGTTGGGAATACAAGTGCATCTTAGTTTTTGGAACTGGTTTTGGCGGTTTAAAAATCATCCAAAACTAGTTCATAAATCCTTTTCTCCTAACGCTTCAAAAATAGCTTAGATGTAACTACTCATGGAAATTAGTTTCACGATTATATTCATGTTTGTTCATCTTATAATCCAATAGAAAGTGATTGGCATGCAAGAGCTTATTCAAAGCAACAATAATTAGTCCAAAATTTTGTCCATACACAATAAAAAATGATTGGAATAAACTAGGTAAAGCTATATTAAATTGTAAGGAGTGAAATACACATTTACTCCATATTGTTTACAAATACCTATCGTGGCCTTAGATGTAATTTATTGTTTTAAAAAACTTTTGGAACCACTGGATAACAACTCCAATCTATGTTTGGAAGTTTATTATACAGCAGTTCTCTAAAGTTTCTTAAAAGAATAAAATTGTATATATATTCCTTAGTAAAATTTTCAATCTATAATTTCTTATATGAAATTTTTTTACTCGTAAGTATATGTTTTACATGTAAGTTAATTTCTTACGTTTATGTTAATTTTTAACCATAAAAGTGAAATATTTAATTATAATTAAAATTTAAGTTATAAATAATTTTTACTTACAGTTATAATTTAATTTTGCATTTTAAATAATTTTTTACACAAGTGATTTTTTTTATTTATAAGAATTTTTTGATAATTTATAAGTGAATTTTTATCTTATTGGTATGATTTTACTTTATAAGCAATTTTTGAACAAAAGTGAAATTATTTATAAGTAATTTTTACTAATAAGTAAACTTATTAGTTATAAAGTAATTTTTACAAGTTTTTAGTTATTATATTTTAATTTACATGTTATCTTTCAACAAAATATGTGGGTTGAATATAATTATTTTATAGAAAGTAAAATTTGAAGACAATTTGAGAAACGGTCAAAACGCACCAATTTGGCGGGTTGAGATATACAGTCAAAATTACATGATACTAGTTTTGGATCATTTTTAAACCACCCAAAATCAGTGCCCATAAAATTAACAAGCACCAATTTTTTCAACCTCTCATAAACAGTGTCACCAAAAAATAGTCAAAACCGGTAAAAAACCAGGCCTTGAGAGTTTTGCCTCACACCCTAGGAATTCTCTATCTAGGATCTACTTGTGTGGCGTGGAATTTGTGACTTGCCTAATGCAAGATCTTAGTCTATCGTGATAACCACTATGTCTGTATTCATTTCTCGTAGAAACTTGGTCTACAAACGTGTCCTTCTCTACTTTGAAGATCGAGTGTATGTATAGTTCAAGGGTGTCTGGCTTTCTATCATGTGCTTAATGAAATTTAGAGCCCGTTTGAGCCCCATATTTTATTTTTTATTTTTATCTAAAATGCAATTTGGAGTGGTATTTTGATGTAAAATGTGTGGTTAAAAAATTTGGGTTTGTGTGTAATATTTTTTAATTGAAGAATGTGTGATTAAAAATAAGAGAGAAAAATGTATTTTGGAAATAATGAGGACCAAATAAGGGCTTAGTTTCAAATATTAATTTTATAAAGGTGGATACATAATTGTAGGAAAATGAAAAAGTAAAATAACTTTGTGTTATTAATGAACATGCTGATGGAAGTATTTGCTTGAAATGAAGGTCAATCTCCGTTGTTTGGAAAAAAAACAAGGCAGAAAGAATCAAAATGTGGGAACTGCTGAGATAGAAAATTTAAATTTTGTGAAGTCAATTGCTATTATGCTGAATTATACATTTTAAGACCTTGGATATCTGTCTCATTAGGACTTAAAAATTTAAACAACACAATTAGCCTTTGACACAATTTTGAATCCTTCCATTAAGTGGCTTCTTTGTTTGGAATTAATTGTAGTGCAAGCCTGTTTCCCTTAATTTGCCATCAGTTGGGTCATAACTGGCTAACTGCCACTTAGGTATCTAGCAGATAAATCTGTTCATTTTAGAATCAAGAATTATGTTATTATTGAGATTGTCAATCGACAATATTGCCAGTCTCTGGCTGTTTGAGACCTAATTCTCGATATTAATATTCAACCTAGAAAACATAGGATGAGTATATTGTGCGTGTTAATATCTTATATTTTAGTTTCTGGTTTGTCAGGTTATGTTAAAACTTGAAGCGTTCTTTGGCAGATCCTGTTGCAATGTGGCATGTCAAAGATCAGATAGCCCCGGCGGTTCTGCTTGTGGTGGATTTTGGTGGATGGTACAGGCTTGACTCGAAAGCATCCAATGATAGCTCATTGGAGATGATACATCACACCCAAGTTTCACTGCTAAAAGATGTAATTGTGCCATACACACATTTGCTTCCTAGGCTGCACATATCACAAAACCAGAAACGCCACACCCTTCTTTATTTCAAAGGAGCTAAACATAGGCATCGGGTTGGTATTCTCATTCCAGCAAGTTTAGCTAAATGCCATATTTTGTTACAAGTTGTGCTGACTACTATTTTTCTCTATTCTGAACTACTTGGAGCTGACTATTAATACTATTCTCCTTTTCAGTAAGGTTGACATAGGCATTTTATCTAACTACCGATGAATTAATGAGAATGTTATGGCTTTGGCTTGGTTTTATACCATAGAACATTTGTTGGGAAATCTTTTGAGGAAGTGATAGTTGTATTCATCATTTCACAAGGATAAATC
Organism: Fraxinus xanthoxyloides; assembly: GCA_903798325.1. Lineage (NCBI taxonomy): Eukaryota > Viridiplantae > Streptophyta > Magnoliopsida > Lamiales > Oleaceae > Fraxinus > Fraxinus xanthoxyloides. The sequence goes on along the minus strand of CAIGRL010184307.1, from coordinate 11,004 downwards.
GGATATCAAGGCCACTTCGCCTTCTTGGTGTAGACCAATAAAATGATTAACAAAATAACAAGATACGAAGTTATACTCGGCATAAACCATAATCCATCTAGAAGAACCATAAGAAAATGTTTCAACAAAATTAAAAGGGTCCACTATATGCTACCTCTATTCATATATAAGAATTTGGACGTAGCTTACTCAGGGTATAATTGGAAGAAACAAATTAGGGAAATCCTTTTTTCTTTTTCTTTCCATAGATGTGCCTTATAGCCTACTGTCCCATCCTGACCTGCTTAATTGTTTCATTAGATATTAAACCAATTATGCAACCATCTTTTTTCACTAGTGTACAGAATATTGTACAACAACTCAATAAAATTTGAACCATTTATATTTGCTTGTCTTGTTGAGTTTGGCACAGCGAGTGGGCCAATTGAATTTAAGATAAAGAATCCAAAACTTATTTTTCAATACTTAAGTTATATCAAGTAAATCATTGGAGTAACTTCGTTTTTTTTTTTTTTCAAACTCTTGTTATTGGATGAACATATATTTTGTTCTTTTCTATTTCATGGTTATTCTAGCAAATTATAAAATGCTGTCAATTGCTTATATGTATAGGGTGGACTTGTCCGAGAAAAAATATGGGATTTATTGATCAACGAACCTGGAGTTATAATGGAAGAAGGCTTCCCTAATGCTACTGGAAAGGAGCAATCGATAAAGGGAATGAGGATGTCGGAGTTCTGTTTGCACCCTGCAGGTGACACGCCCACATCGTGTAGACTTTTTGATTCCATCCAAAGTCTCTGTATACCAGTAATTGTTAGTGACGACATAGAACTTCCATTTGAAGGAATAGTGGATTATTCAGAATTTTCTGTCTTCGTAGCAGTTAGTGATGCATTGAGGCCAAATTGGCTTTTGAGTCATCTTAGAAGCTATTCTGAAGATCAGAAGGATGGATTCCGGAAAAATATGGCTCGGGTTCAACCCATCTTTGTGTATGATAATGGTCACACGGGTGGAATTGGCCCAATACCTCCAGATGGTGCCGTGAATCATATTTGGAGAAAGGTACACCAAAAATTGCCCGTGATTAAAGAAGCTATTATCCGCGAGAGGAGAAAACCTCCAGGTGTTTCTATTCCTCTTCGTTGTCATTGTACTTGAATCCATTTTTATCGAATTTTGTGATCTTTGTAATTCTTTAAATGTGTCTTCCTACCAATATATATTTTATTTTTTTTCCCTCCATCATAATAATTTGTTAACACTTGTAGACAAGATTTTTCACTCCACATACTACCCTCATTTCCAATCTTTCGAGTTAACGAGTCTCAGTCTCCAATTCATTCAACTATAAATTTAGTATATGCACTATTCATGCAATAATTATATAACATAAAGAGCCTAATATGGGAAATATATTAATCTTAGAAAAAAGACTGGCCCTGTAAAGCTGGCTTCTTATCCTTGTTTAGCAAGGAATACATTGTACATGACCATATTACCTTTCAAAAAAGGACTTGACAGGCTATAATCAACATGAAACCCGTGCCATGTCTATTTCTTTTTGTATGCATCTTCAAAAATAAGCCATTCTTGATCGGTGTTATACTCTTATCCCACATCCACATGGTTCATCAAGCTGCAAGAAAAGCCAGACCTTTGAAAAACATATCCCCCTCAACCCAACCCATTTCCAACAAATCCTCTTCAAATGATTTTCTAAATTTTGGGTTTGGTCGATAATGGCACCATTGACGTGGATCGAGCTGCGATGGATATGTAAAGGTAACGGCCTTCAGGTATGATTTTGGTCATTGGTTCCATATCAGCATCTGAAGGGGATTCTAATTCATCCTGTTTAACATAACAGAATGATATTTGTATGGGCTGAGCGTTTGCAAAAAGACTCAAGACGGTCTGGTTTTATTGACCGAATCGACCAAGTCCCAAAGGTAATTTTCCAAATCCCAAATAATTCTCTCCCATTCATAGCATATAAAAGGATGGGATTCTAGAGAATACCGATGACAATTTCTTTTTCATTTTTTTTTACAATTACTCGAGAAGATATACATACAAAACTTATGTGCAATAAATATGTAACAACCTATAAAAGAAGATAGACTTAATGCCCCCCCTCAACTCTGCTGGAAAAAAAAAACAGCAGAAAGTGAGCGGCCATGCTGCACCGATATATACAACATACGGTAAAATTCATTATCATGAAACCGGACTGATAAAGTTCAGGCAGAAAAACCATTTCGTCCATGATTTGGAGAACTGGGACGAGATTTATCTCCCTGTTTGGGTTGCTCGAGAGACTTTGCTAGAGGTCTAGAATCGTCATCGTGATTCCCATGCTCTTGAGGCTTCGCATGCAAAGAACCGTTTTCCTCCCCAGTGGTAGTGCCACAAAGTTTGCAGGGGTTACTCAATCTATGGGAGCACCAATGGTCGGGTACGCACAAAAAATGGGTGTCGATGAACTTCCTAAATCTCTTTTTGTATTCTTTCGGAGAGATGACAGTTGGCTGCTGGTTCTTAGGAACAACCAACGAAGACTTGACCCAATTCTCTAATTGTTTGTCCCATGTATATTGTCGGAGATAATCTATGATGCCACAGACCAGTTCCCGACGTTGAGTATCTACTCCAACAAGTAGGGAATAATCCATCACGTTGATCGACTGAGAGTAAATTAGCAAACAAAAAAGTATAGTCAGAAATCCAAGCCCTTAAATATAGAAGCTATATAGTAAAAACTTGGAAGCAAAACTCACGTGCAGGAAAGTAGTGTCGTTCCACACAGCCCTTTGCAAGTTACGCTTCGATTTCATACTGATATATAGAGGTGAATCATTCATATCATTGACGAAATTCTGATCCAAGAGAACATCTCCAGAACCATTGCCAGCAGAATTGAATCGAGAATGAAGAGCTCCTTTAAGATCATACTGTCTCATTATGGTTCGACCAAAGGACAGATTCTCCATCACCAAGAGATCATGTTTGGTCTCTTTTCCATTCTTAGTTGCTCTTATGATGACCTACGAAATTTTAAATTTATAAGGATAGGCCCCAGTATTTCTGAGCACGGTTGGCTAAGCTTCAAAATATAACAGTAACTTCTCTTTCAAACATGTTTATAGATACTCCTTTTTCTTACTTTTCTGCCAAAAAGTAACTTTCAAACTGTTTGGCTGATAAGAGCTAGACAGCCATACAAACAGGAGAAAAAGTGGATAGACTGACCTGGTAGATGCCGAGAACTTTAGCGAGGCAGGTTGGATTATGCAACTCATAACACTGATCCATGTACTTAAAGTAGTTGGGTGCAAACTTCATGAATGAATCGAATTCTGTCCTCTTAATCTCCTTTATTATTAATCGATCGTCCAGTGTCTTAGCAAAGAAAGATTTACTCTTCCCACCTTTGGCATCCCAATTCCTACAACGGCTTAAGGAAGCAATATAATCCACTTCAGAAGGACAACATCGGTCTCGCAACTGACGGAACTCACTTGCATACAAACACACGACAGAATATTTATGCTTTCCTTTTGACCCCATAGAGACTTGCGGGTGGTCAGCACCATAAGATTTCAAAGAATCCAACAAATCCAACCCATTAAAGCTCGATGAACGTGACTCCTCTAATGCATTGCTTGATGAAGAATTGATTCCGTCTGAATCCAAAGAACTAAAAGATGGCCAGTTAGAAGTCGAAGAGAAAATACGAGACAGGCTCTGTGAGCTCTCAATTGATTTAGCATCCATTCCTCGTTCTTTTCTGGCATCCTCGACTAGTTCCTCAGATGCAGTCAGTGAATTCTTTAATAAGGTCAGAGCACAAGCTATTATGCTTGAGAACTCATCTTCATAGTCGGACACTATATATTCATCAGTACCGAGGGGGATATGTAGTCTTGAGGCCTCATCTGTGATCAGTTCATGAGCCACTAGTTCTGCAGCATAGTGACTTAAAGATTCAAATTTTTGGGAGTAACTCGGTTGGAGGTTGTTCATGTATTGGCGTTGAATTACTGAATAAGGAGTCCAGATCAAACCCTCATCATCTTCAATAGCAGCAGCTACCGGTATTCCCTTATCTATTTTCTCTTTCCCAACGGAACCAGGGTTCTCGGGATGCACCTCAAAACTAGGTTTCACCATGAAATGATGCACAGATGATTCATTTCCTTTACTTCCATCTACAGTTGGCCCTGCAATATCATTGGTAATAATAGATGTAGGAAATGATTCATCGTGTTCTCTAGATTCTTCAACTTGCCCTTCAATTTGAATTTCTTTAATTGTAAAATCATTTGCTTCCATGGATGAAACAACCTTAATTTCCAATCCAGCAGTATTTTCCAGAGGACTGTCACAGTTTTCAACCTTAATATCAGACCCATTGACTTCTTCTCCACCAGTTCCATCCTCTTTCGACTGAGATTGCTCTTGCACTTGTAGCTTGATAGATTTACTTGCCAAAAGTTCGGACGATAATGAGTGTAGACGTTGATCCCAAACACACGATTCAAGCAGAAGCTCCAATCGTACCCTGTTCAAGCTTAGAAGTTTATACGCAGGCTCATCTCGTGATCCATTCTTAACAGCATTTCGAATGTCAACCTGATTTTACATTTGCATGACCAAACAAAATGAGAATGACCATTAGCTGCTATCATTAATTCAAAATGGTACAAAACAATTGGTGAAATTTGTCATTATTTATTTCAGGATGTAGGTACATGTCCGACAATCATTATATCTTAAAATATTAATCATCAGCATGTTTAATGCTGAGTTTTGTAAATTAAATGATGGACGTAAACATCCAGTCACTATGTAGTTGCATGCATTAGAGAAGAAAAATCAAAATAACAACAGTAATGAGCTTGATACGAAATATAGAAGCATAAGAAAATTTTAATTAGGAAGAATCCTCTCACCTCGAATTGAGATTTTTCTTGCTTTAACATCTCCTCAATATCAGAAAATTTCTTACTTGTTCCCTGAATGTTCAGAGTTCGACCAACATATCGAGTTTCTAAATCCTTCAAAGATTCTTCTATCTCCAAGAACATTTTAGTCCCTTTTGCTAACACCTTAGCTCGCAAGGGAAAATAAAGTTTTAAGTCAAAATTGAAGCTCATATAATCAGCCGGATAGTAACAAAACAGCAATCGTTTTATGAAGGTACTACCTTCTTAAAGTCTTCCTTTAGTAACTCTCCTCTCAACGAAGAGTTAAAGTCCAGCATCCTATGTGGCAGACACACCGAATAAGTAGCAACTGGTGAGTATTTGAACACTGCAACCATTGGGCCAGATCTACACGTGGACAAACAAATGGCAAGAATATAATAAAATATTTATTTTCCAAGAAATACACCAAAATCAGGGACGACAAACTAACAGAAACATAGCATAGCAAATGCAGTGTTCCAAAAAATAAGAAAAAAGATACCACACATCTTTTCCAATAAAAAATAGAAGTTAGGAATTGACCATACCCAAAGAAGTAGAGGAAATCCTTGTGAAAAGAATGACCACAGCTGGATGGACTATTGAATGACGAGTGGTTTGAAAAATTGAGCTCCAAAAACTTTCCAAATGATAAACCACGGGCATCAGTTGATATCAAAACCCTTTTTGTAGATTTTGAGCTTCCATTCTGAAATTTACATTGACCACAGCGACTCCACATCCAAAGCTTTCCTTCAGTTTCACCAGGCAGACCTTTGTCATCAGGAAGACGTCTAACTTGAATAGTTAGTTGCTTATTATGATGTGCATAGTAGAAAAAATGACCCTCTGGGGGTTTAGCACAAGTCTTGCACTGGAGTCCCTGTGAAAGAAAAATAAAATTGCAACAAGAAATATAAATAAGTGAAATTAATCTATGAAAACAATTATTTGACCTCAGACCTGAGGGCTACTTCAGTTCACTGAATGTTTTGAATTCTGTTAAACAAAAAACCCAAAGAACCTTCAAGTACCCCCGACCAGATGAGTAAGCTTTAATTTATAAATTGAATCTATTATCTTTCTTAAACCATTCAATATCTTTCTTAAACAGAATGGTTCCGAAAACTTATTATTCTTGGCTCAAGAAATTATGATTGAAATCTCATAGTTTCACTAAAACATCCACAGCAAGAAAATTCAAATACCCTTTTCTTCGTAGCACTATTCTTAGGATGCAAAGGAAGAAAACTAACAACTTCCGAGTATATTTCTAAAGTAGATAGGGGTATCAAACACTTCTCAACCTGTAAGGGAATAATGAAATAAAATAAAACTCGAAAAGAAATTTTGTTCAGTGCTGGAATTTCTTTTAGCCAGCTACATAATCGAGCTTTTGAATTCTAATTAGGATTGATTCAATGTACATGTTTCAAGTTTAAAAGGTAGCGACAGCTTTATATAATCCACAACTCTAAGAACATAAATTCAGATTTTGGTAGTACTCTACCCCTTTCGAGCAATTTTGAATTCAAAGATATTACATCGCAACCTACAAACTGATAATCAGCAAATAAAATTATTGTGAATGTACAGGGTAAAATGTGTGAAATGTTTGATATACTCAGTACACATTTCTTTCTCGTGCAATCTTGGAGAACATGAAACAAAAGTTTCCAAAAAAAAAAAAAAACTATAATTTAAACCACGTACAGGAGTTTCACATACCTGATTGAGTAAATTTTCCCACAAAAACTTTCCAAGAGGATCGTCAAAATTACGGTAGAACTTAATATGAGAAAAATGACTTTGCTCACAAACAGTTCCACTTGAAGCATTCCGCTTCGACATCAGAACCAAAATACTTTCAGAATCCAATATTGAGCTGATCTCATCCTTATTATTCATTTGGTCTTCAGCTTTATCACTATTATCTAGTGTGTCCAAAGATTCTACAGAACCTCCTGGTGGCAGATGTGGCTCCACATTACAGAGCAAATTCTGTTCCTCAGATCTTAAGATCGGCATTGTATCGTCATGATCCATTACCTCCACAGAACTAGATTTTTTAACCTCATCTTCGACATGATCTTCGTGATTCCTTCCGTCAAAACCAAGCTGACAGGACATACTTTGAGAAGAATCAGAAAAAAGCGGAAAACTATCATCCATAACTTTTTTAAGAGAGACTGACAGAGATAATCCCGGAAATGTTGCCGGGCTATATGGCTCAAATGAGAATGAAGAATTGCCTTCTGATGGTGAAATTAGGTTGTGAGGTCCTGTTTCATGGAACCCATCTGAAATGGGAATGTCCAATGACAATGATGAATCAGTTTCAGCATTATTCCCCTGGCAAAATAAAGTTGTCTTATCAGTATCAATTGATAGTAATTGTTGGTTAGTAAGTGGTAGGTCCACCACCTTGTTCAGAGGAATAGTCGAGAACATTGCCCTCTGATCTAGAAGGAAAGAAGTCTCGAGCATTAAATGATATGCCATGACAACTGCACACCGGAAAACGCATTTAATCCTTTTCAGTTCATTGCCATTAGCTCCCATCAGCAAAATCTGTACAACACCAGTTGTGTACTTTTATTCCACCAGAGCTCAAAGGCAAATTGCTATCTTAGAAAAATAAGAATTTTTTTAATTTGTAAATGAAACTCTGCAGTGCAGGTAGTCCAGAAAGCCATTGCTCAGATGATCAACCTATCTGATAAGAGGACAAACTTGCTCAAAAGGGAAAAAAGGAGCATGTTTCACTAAGCTTAAATAGTTTACATATAAGTAAATTTAGAATTAACGATTTATTTTATTGATCAAAGTTCAAAATAAGAAAAAAGTAACATATTGGAATAAAAATTAAGTAACATATTGGAATAAAAATTTACTTAAATGTAACTAATCCTTTTTATGCTTAGCAAGAAATATTCTTTAGCTATAATATGGGCATGCCAACTTTTTTGTTTACGTCAATATGCTTCCTAAAAGGAATCATCTTTCATGGATATCACAACTAACATAACATCTACATAAAATTTTCTGCATTAAAGAACAATACAGGCCAGCTAAGAAAACTCACGGTGCATCCAAGACGAGTAGGACAGCCCTCAAGGAACATTAATGTTTTACTAGGTTTTTTCCCACCTTCGGCTAAAACATTGTGTTCTTCTACAAACTTTTCAATCTGAAAGGAATCACACTGCCTAAGCTGTTGGCCACTAGCAAAATCTGATGACAAGATACGTGAACCAGTACAACGTGCAACTCTCTCCAGACGATGGCGCTTCATATCAACGACTAATGTCATTCCTTTTGCAAGAATAGATTCTTGTATGCCACGAGAAACTGATTTCTCAACCAAAATCACATTTGGATGGTACATTTCTATCCTCTCAACAATGGATTTTAGAATATCCTTCTCCTGTTAATTAATATGTGATCAGGAAAAAAAAAATTTGTATAATGTAGAAGAGATGAATGCTTCACTAGTTTTTATAGAACCATAATATTTCCATATACCTGTTGCATTGATTCAAATGATGATAATCCATTGGAAGAAAGATCAAGTGAACCATGAATTAACATCAATCTAGGGTTCTTGTACTTTGTTGGCATGTGTTTGTGGGCAGCATGCTTTTTGAAGACGCACCCTTTAATTAATCGACTGCAGAAAGTTAAAAAAAAAATTAGGATTATGATATATAGATTCATGTGGTTGCTAAATTCATAGCAACCAATGTGACTCTACATTGAAGAAATGTGAGCTATAATTATTTATGACTTAGGACAGATAGAATGCAAAAGGATTCAATTAAAGAAATATTTTTCCAAAAATTTAAAACTTAAATGTATATGGTATGAAATTTCTACATAAAGGAAAATATCCATCAACTCCAGGAGAGAAATTAGACTGCAATTTCCTTATGTTCAGTAGAAAACCTATTGTAGCATAAGAAAATTCCTTGTGCCTGATGCAACAAATGCACAAATTAAAGGTGCCAAAATACCCATCTCATAGCTAATTGGCATGTAGTCAAAGGCCACTCAGGCTCACATTTATTCCCTATGGGGTATATTACCTAATAAAAGGTCATTGAATATTTCAAAAACAATCAAAGGATCATTTGACACACTTATGTACTGGTGTCTCGTTTAACCCTTTAAATTAAAGCATAATTTGATTTGACAAATAAAAGACCAGAAAGTTATTCAAAAAAAAAAAGAAAGAAAATATTGGAGAAAACAATTGTTGCTTATCACCTTTGGCCGCGGGAACCAGTTGCAATACATTTGACTTTGACGTATCCATCAGGATCCATTGCCTTACCCTCGTTTGCACCAGGCTTCACAAAAGAAGCAGCCTCCCATGATAAATAAGTCACTATATCCACCCAATTTTCTCCATTTCTGAAAGAGGCAACGCCAACAGACTTAATTAGTTGACCAACAAGGGCCTTGAACTTCCCATTCATAACCTTGTCCATTGCTTTACGCTTTTCCTCTTTGAACTTGTAGCTCCCACTGCCTTCTTCTCCAAAACAGCTTAAAGAACTCGAATTGGACCATCTCACACCGTCCTCCCCACATTCGTCTTCATCGTCATCGTAATTTTCCACTCTACCTATGTTATCATCTTCTTGATCTTCTGGTTCTGGTGGAAGCCAAAATTGAGTGTCCATTTCATCCGACATCCCAATTTCTTCGTCAATAGATGAACCAACTCTTTCAACGTTAATTTCTCGCCCAGCCTGAACTCCACCGCTTCCTACATTTTCTACACCAGTCCGATGGAAACCGTTCAATTTAACTGATGAGTTTGAATAATCCAGATGCCCTTTTGAACCAGAAACAGAATCTTCTTGACTGCTGTCCGTGCTGCAGTCTTCTACATAACCACTGATAAAGAACAGAACAAAACATAGAAAATATCGAAGTAAGTTGAATTTGTGTTGTTCCTTTCAGTACTCAATTAAAGTTGTCATCTCTGATAGTTCTCATAAAATAATGCGTTCGAGAGGGTAAGGAATTGCATACCGGCCAAAAACGTTTGCATCAACTGAAAAGTCACCTGAAAAATAAGATTACAAGTGAAGGAACGGCGAAAACAAAATAGCACGAAGAGGGAAGGAATATAAAGATAAATTATTTACTGCAATTTGAAATAGAACTGTCACTGCTTATTAATGATGCAGTGGGGCTGATGGAAGGCATCGCACGAGGACTGGCATTCTCTCGATTGACAGACTGTAAATCTTTCTTTACTCCACAAAACTCACAAGACTGGACAGAGGCCCCACTGTTCGGTATTATATAATTCTCGTTCTCGTGATCCATACCATTATTTGACATTGTGAAATGTGCAGCACAGTAATGGCACATATTACACCTGATCCAGAACCCTTNCAAGTGAAGGAACGGCGAAAACAAAATAGCACGAAGAGGGAAGGAATATAAAGATAAATTATTTACTGCAATTTGAAATAGAACTGTCACTGCTTATTAATGATGCAGTGGGGCTGATGGAAGGCATCGCACGAGGACTGGCATTCTCTCGATTGACAGACTGTAAATCTTTCTTTACTCCACAAAACTCACAAGACTGGACAGAGGCCCCACTGTTCGGTATTATATAATTCTCGTTCTCGTGATCCATACCATTATTTGACATTGTGAAATGTGCAGCACAGTAATGGCACATATTACACCTGATCCAGAACCCTTTCAGCCTGCATATTCAGTCAAAGCAAATTCAAATTTTTGAACTACTTCGGAAAACATTGGAAATAAAGTTTCTAAGCAAACTGCAGTTCAGAAATGCAAATTAGAAACGAAAAGCACCAACAGTACCAGTATCAAGAATGGAACTCAAGACAGTAACAATGGTGATGGTGACTAAACATAAGATAAAATAGTTATACCAAAATCAAGATCCCATACGTGACGGGCAACAGAGAACTTGAACCCCGATAAATACCAATTTATACGTAAACCATATGAATATATTTCAAGAACATAATAAAACTGA
>CAIGRL010184288.1:0-10571 GCA_903798325.1 Fraxinus xanthoxyloides | reverse complement strand
AAAACAATTTTTAAAAATACCAAAAAAAAAAAAACACTCTTTCAACAATTTTAAAATGTATATTGAAAACATAAAACTCAAAATAAATTTAAAATTTAAAACACAAAATTGAGATACGAGGAGAACAGCCCCGACATTTTTCAAATATTGTTTTAGGTTTTTCCAACCGCAATGGGCAGTGGCCCCACGAGCTAAAACTCAAGACAAATAAATCATATCTTGCTTTTTTGAGTCATGGCCCAGAAGAAAGAATAGAAAAACCCNAAACGCGGAAAAAACTCTATGAACACAATTTTTCAAAAATGCCAAAAAGTACTGGAAAAGGAATAGTTAAATTGTGGAAAACAATTTTCTAATTCTTGAAAACAATTTTTCAAAATACCAAAAAAAAAAAAACACTCTTTCAACAATTTTAAAATGTATATTGAAAACATAAAACTCAAAATAAATTTAAAATTTAAAACACAAAATTGAGATACGAGGAGAACAGCCCCGACATTTTTCAAATATTGTTTTAGGTTTTTCCAACCGCAATGGGCAGTGGCCCCACGAGCTAAAACTCAAGACAAATAAATCATATCTTGCTTTTTTGAGTCATGGCCCAGAAGAAAGAATAGAAAAACCCTTCCCTGTTTCTTGCAGCAATCCAGAGGTGGATCAGCCGTGTCAACAACGCCATCCCCGATAACATCCGGCATAGCTCAAAATCAGAGCCAACGAATTCCATTCTTGCTTCTGCTGAACGCTAAGCCCAGTATTGAATTTACAGATTTCTTGTAAGTTTCAAGGAAGTTTTTTTTTCCGGGGATATGCATGATTAATGAATTCTTCGTGTTTCTGCAATGGGTGCTTAATATATGTGCTTGTATATATCTGTAACGTATGTTGTACGTTCCTCTGTATGTGTGTTTTTAATCCAAGAAAAGGTGAAGATTTCTTGACTTTGTAGTTATTGAACTGTTTGGTTTAGTGGAAAATAAAATGTTGAGCGAAGCATGAATGAGGGATTTTGACTGGAATTTTCCAATTTAGGTAACTATGTGAAACGACCAAATTATCTAAAAATTCACTTGGTTTGGGAAGGGGGAAAAAAGAAGAAAAAGAAAAAGAAAAAGAGGAATCTGCTGATTTTCTTCTAAAAATCATCTACTGAATTCCTGATTTTGGAAATTAAAGATCCCAAGCAAAAGAAAACGGATTCAAAAAGCCTAATTTAGCTGCTATCTGGACTTTCTAAATCAGAATAATCATTTTTCCATATTATGATTTTTCTATGGTGGTTTGTCCGTTAACAATAAATTCTACAGGTCAGTTCGAACTTCTGACTGATGTATATAATTGTTTCTTAAAGATATTGCTTTGGGATTAAAGAGGATGTCATCCAAAGTTGAATCCTGGAAGAATTATGGTGAAGAATTTAGCAGTGGACATTTATTGCGTGATATTGAGGAACTTAGCAAAGCACTTTACTTGCATAAAACTCTTCCTAAATCATTAAATTCATCACCCAATCATCGATGTGATGTGGCAGCTAAAACTAGGTCTCCAGAACAAAAATCCGAAGTCGTTATTCAGGATTCGTCACATAAGGACAAGAAATCATCAATATGGAAATGGAAGCCCTTAAAAGCTCTGACCCACATTGGTAATCGTAGGTTCAACTGTTGCTTCTTTCTCCATGTGCATGTTATTGAAGGGTTACCTTCGAATTTTGAAGGCCTTAGGTTGTGCGTAACGTGGATGCGCAAGGGGGATCTGTTGACAACTCGCCCTGCTCGGGTCTGTGAAGGAAGGGCCACGTTTGAAGAGAAGCTAATGCACCGGTGCACAGTTTATGGTACTAGAAATGGGCCCGAGCATTCATCAAAGTATGAACCCAAGCTCTCCTTGCTTCACGTCTCTGTGATTGGGGCACCGGCACATGACATTGGGAAGCACTGGATTGATCTAACAATGTTGCTTCCTCTTACTTTTGAGGAGTTAGATGAGGACAAGAGGTGCTCAGGTAAGTGGACTACAAGCTTTAAGCTCACAGGTAGGGCTAAAGGTGCCACGCTAAATGTTAGTTTTGCGTTTTCTATTATGGGGGTTAATTCATTTGAACCAGGATGTTATGTAAAAGTTCCTAATATTGTGAGAGAAAGAAGACCAATAGCAACAGACCATCGTGCTGATTTTGATGGGACTAATGGAACCAACAGACTACATATGCTCAATAGTGTACAAAGAAATTCAATTCAAGGATCACATCGTCCGTCCCGGTCTTTAGATCTTCAATTTCTTGAGGAAATTTCCCCAAATCGGGAACTTCCCCAATCTGTTGCCCTTTTGTATCAGACACCAGATGAAGGGAAGATGGGTAATTCTGTGGAATTTGATTTCTTTCATGGAGATATAGAGTCCCCTACCTCAAAATCTGACCCCTGTTTTGAGTCCGGTGATGGAAGTACCGTAAATATGTTTGATGATACTGAGTTTACTGTAATCGAGCAGGGGGTGGAAGTATCTGTGAAGGATCAAGAGAAAATAGGACAATATGATTGTCAAAGTTTTGACAGTTCTGTAATTGAAATCATTGATGCTGCTGAGATTTTGGAGGAAGAAGGCATCATTTCCTATGAGAATGCAGCATGGAATTTGAAGCTTGATGTAAATGGTAATAATGATAATGAAAATGCCGAGGATGACAGTGAATACAAAGAAAGTATCATGTGCACTAAAGAACCAACTGGTGAAGAACTTGATTCATTGCTAGATATAAGCAAGCATGACGAGCTAGAGAATTACAGGAAGACAATGTCTACTTACAAAGGAGGGAAGTTTGTAAAATCGCATAGCTTGGATGATGTTGCAGAATCCATAGCCAATGATTTTCTCAACATGTTGAGCATTGAGCAGAATCCAGATGACGAAGTTTCTGATAGTGGGCCTGAGTCTCCAAGAGATCGCCTTTTGAGACAATTTAAAGAGAACACCCATTCCTGGAGAAACTCCATATTTGATATTGGCGTAACGGAAGAACATGAATATAGTTGTCTTGCTTCTAGTGACTGTTCAAATGATTTTGATTTGTCATTCGCTATTCAAGGTGGTGAAAGGAAGCATGGTACTGGAGACCGGTCATTGGGGAGTAAAAGAAACGCTGAAAGGCTCGAAAACTTGGAAACTGAAGCTTTAATGCATGAATGGGGTCTGAATGAAGAAGCTTTTCAGAATCCTCCACGCACTAGCTCTGGTGGATTTGGAAGTCCAGTCTATATTCCAGCAGAAGAACCACTGAAATTACCTTCTCTTGGAGAAGGCCTAGGTCCAATTATTCGGACAAAGGATGGTGGCTTCTTACGGTCAATGAATCCCTTACTTTTCAGAAATTCCAAAAATGGTGCCAGACTAATCATGCAAGTGTCTGCCCCAGTTTTGTTACCTGCAGCAATGGGATTCAGTGTCATGGAGATACTTCAATACTGGGCATCTGAGGGAGTTGAAAAGATGTCTACTCAGGCAAATGAATTGATGCCTTTGGAAGATATCACAGGGAAGACAATACAAGAAGTGGTGCGGGAAGCTGAATCTAGATCAAACACGTTTAAGAGGTCTGTAAATTTCCTTTATTGACATTGAGAAATTAAATTAAATTCTCCAGCAATTCTACTTGTAATATTCTGATTCTAAAACATATTTTCCCTATGTTTCTCTTTTATACATTCCTACATTGTGCAGATGGAATTTGCAGCATGAAAAATGGCCACTTACTCAGAATTCCAAAACCCTGCTCTCGCGCTCAAATTGCATGGATATAGGGTCAGATTATGTATGTTATGAAGATCTTGTTCCCTTGGCATTAACAAATATCGAAACTCTTTTAATTGAAGGACTTAAGATTCAGTCCAACATGCTAGATCAGGAAGCACCTTCAAGCATTAGGGTCCAATGTGCCAGGAAGTTGTCTTTCTTAGGTAAGAGTGTTCAACTCAGCGGAGACTTTCTTGATGTTGATGAATTAATGAACTACTCTGTGTCAATGGAAGAATGGTTAAGACTGGATGCTGGAGATTTTGATGTCGGTGATAAAATTAATGAAAGAATTGTGAAAATCTTAGCAGCCCATCAAGCTAATTCCATAGAATGGTGTAGTGGACAATTAAGAAGGGATAATGGAAGTTGTGGCGTTTTTGGTAAAAACTTCACAATAGGTCTAAAAGTGCAGCTTAGGAATCCATTTCGTAATTACGAAATGGTTGGTTCCTCAATGCTCGCTCTAATTCAAGTAGAGAGGGTTTATTCCCCAGTGCGACGAGAAGAGAATGGAGAAGAAGATAGTCAGGACGAGCAATTGATTCAAGAAAGGATCAATTTCGAACATAAACAGAAGGAAATCCATGAACACCACATTCCTTGGTTTAAAATATTGGACATCCATCTTGCCGGTCTGAATGTTGAGCTTGACGATAAACAGCTTTGGGGAACCAGAAGACAACATCAATCTGGATCCCGATGGTTGTTTTCTAGTGGAATGACTGCTAATAACAAACCATCAATCTCCATTTCAAATGCAATTGTAAAATCATCAACACAGATAACGAGGAAGGCATGCCCTGGAGATGTGTTGTGGAGCATCTCCTCTAATACTCGAGATGAAGCAGCTATGTGGGACGAAGCTGTTGCACTAAATATTCATGTAAGAAATCCTGATATTCATTTTCCAAACGAATTTGTTAGATTCCCGAAAGAGTAGAATGAGCGCAACTAATTCGAGCTTTTGTTTTTGCCGGATATATGTGCTTGAGTCAGGGGTTCGAATGCAAGTTAATAGCATTGTACTTTGTACAAGAAGCTGTGCAAATTAGCTGAACATAACAGAACTGTAAATCCATTTTAGCATTCTTTTTGACAATAATAAGTTTTTGTTATGGTCATAATTTTTTCGTTAATATGTACTCAGATTTTGTTTAGACATCCACTTTGAATTGTTCTTGTTAGATTTTGTTTATAAGAATGCTGGTAAGTTTATATCTATGACATATACCAACTTTGCAATTTGTCTCATATACCTGTAAACTTGTGGCCAAGACAGTACGAGGAGACCATACATGCGTTTTCATCAAGGACAGACGGATGCATTTTGGCTGGAGATAACAAGCATTTAGCTAAGCATTTGTCTAAATAAGTATTGAATTCCTGGCAAAATAAGTAAATTTCAATTCTGATTAGTAAACTTTTCAGCTTGGCTGAACATACTCGCTGTGAATTTTTTTTATATCAGCCCACTGAAAATCTGTGTTAATATTATATCTGATACATATTCATTTGGAGTTTGCATAAATTCGGCAGTGATCTAACATTACCAAATGCCCTTGATACATTTTCTGATCATCCCATTAGCTCTTAATAAATACAAAAAGATAGCGTGGAGTATGGCTAAGGAAGGGTGGGTCCTGATCAAGTTCATAACTTGGAACGCCTTGTATAACTATAATAATTGTAAAATGGTGATGTTATTTCAGAATTTTCCATTAGAGCTGCGGACCTTGGTGGTTGTGGATGCCCTCGTACGTTGTTACTACGTAACTCGGATCATCTTTGTCTCTTTCGACTCTCTTTTTTACCGTGCAGCCTTCAACTGAACATTTATAATAGTTCCTGTTTGATTACATGATACGGTAATTAGAGCTCGAATCTTTCACGAACGTTCTCATGTCAACGCAATAAATAGAGATAGTTGAATACCTTGGATTTGGGCTGTTTTTCACCATTTTTTTCCCATACTTCCTCCATTTGAAGCCATCATCAAGTATCTCAATCTCTGACTTTGTTTTGAAAGCAACCTTCTCTAACTCTTTCAATTCTTTCTTCTCCCTGCGACTCCCTCCACCTGCTATAACACAAATACAATACAATACAATACAACACATATATATCTTCTACACGCATTTTTAAATAATGATGACGTGTAAGACTTGCTTACTGGTACTATCTCCTTCATGATAGACACTACTGTTTCCACTGGACATAAAAACTTCATTTGCTTCATAACCTGGATTCTGAGGTTCACCAGACTCAACAAACGCTGGATCTTCATCAATCCAGTCATCGAGCTCGAAGAAATCAGAAACTTCGAACTTCGTCTCAGGGACGGTGTACTCACTTGGAGTGTCACCGGGAATGTTTATATTGTGATTTTGCTTATCCATGCTTATCAACTGAACTTTCTTGCTGTTTATATATCAGCTGTAGATACATCCCACTTCCTAGTATGTCGAAAGAAGCTTCGTAGGAATTTCTTATTGCTTAGCAGTGGTGGCCAAGTCACCAAATCTGTAACATCACAAAGAGTTGGAGGCATGTGCGAAGACTTTCTGATTTCGGTTTTGGTGTAAAGTCTACCAACGGTCTCGTGCTCAGACCAACCCAATCCCAACGGGTGTCGATACGTTCAATTCTCAAACTAAACATTTTTTTTTTCTTCGGACACCGTACGCTGAGGTGCATTGTTTGAGATTTTATGTGAACTGAAAAGAGACATTCCTGTGACAAAGGCAAAGTTAGCAGACTCAAGATCCATTTGACATGGCTTTTAAAAAATTAAAAGTAATTTTTGAGACTCATAGGCTATTTTTGAACCCGTTTAACTAATTTCATGAAAGTGTTTACGGTAATTATAAGAGTTTTTAAATGAAAATGGTCTATCGTAACTTTCTCTAAAAACACTTCTGAAATGGGAAATGTTTTTAAAAAACTAGTTTTCAAATAAAAATTAAGGTAAACTATCTCAAAAAAAAAAAAAATATTAATTCTATGGGAAGTAAAAACAAAAGTCATGACAAACGAAACTTCAGTATTGGACCATATTTGTTGGTCGAAATGATTAGGGATGACAAGTTAAGTATTTGAATAATATATCATTATCTATAGATTATGGTATTAGGAAATAACCAGGAAATCGAAAGTTTGGGTCCAATCTTGATCATCCGTGACGCACCGCTACTAAAAGTAGTTCATTCCCATTGAAAAAATAAAAAAAGTTGTTTTATGGGTTTCGAAAAAGATGCATAGTGTGAATGTTCGACTTTTGTGTTTAAATTACTTCACATCAAATGCTCGTATTACATTATTTCAACTAGTCATTCAGTAATATTCTTTTATTTTTGAGCAGTAATCGAATTTCTTAAATTCTTAATTTGAAGATCAAAATTCCATGAAATGAGTCTTAGCCACCATTTGGTAAATTTTAAATTAAGTCAAAGTCAACCACAAATTTTAATCATATATTTTATGGCATCCACAAACTTTTTAATCATACATTTCAATTTTTTTTATCGAAATCCATAAAAAATTGATTTTAATCTCAACCAAACAAATACTTGTTAGGATCATTTATTTTATGATTTAAATTATCATCTTGTCCAATTCTTTGCTCCATCTTTAAAAATATACCTTCGTTTGGTATAAATTAAAATCAAGATTTTAATTAAAGTTAAAGTCAACAATTAATTTTAACCACATATTTTACGACCCTCACGACTTTTCAATCAAACATTTCATCAACTTCTATCAAAATCTACTAGCCGTTACTAATAACTAGTCGTTATTATTGACTTTTATTAGACAAGTATGACCATTGGCTATATTTTCAATTTTAATTGGTACCAAACAAGTTCTAAAAATTTGATTTTAATCCCCATGGTTAGATATTTGTTAGGCTTCGAGGAAGGAAGACTTGGCCCGTTTTCGAAAGTCCGGAGTTGATTAAAAATTAGAAAGTCAGTCAACAAGTCAATAGGAGGTCAATTGGGCAAGTTCAATTAATTTACAAATAGACTGTTTTCAGGCGTCAATACCTATATTAGAATTATACATCAATAAAGACTCGGTATAATTAAAGTATCAACGACTTGTTCTCTATTTATAAAGCCGTTAATCTCCCCAAGAAAATTGTTTACTGTCCCAATATTTTCAAGAAACTCGATAAATACTCAAACGTCTTTATTTTGAAAAATCTGTACGAAGATGAATATTTTTTGTCAGCTGACGGAATTATGAATGAAAATCTTAAAAGTACTATTGATACACATTTATTGAAGACATGAAATTACAATACATATTTTGAAATTTTTGGAACCTCCAATGCAATTTTTCTTAATTTAATTAATTAAATGTTAAAATACAATTTCGCTCTTTTATATTTAGTTAAATTATGGTTAAACGCTGGTCTTGATCCATTCACGAATTTTTGGATGAATTTCTTATTTTAATTAATTAAATGTTAAAATATAATCTTGTTCTTTAAAATCTAGTTAAATTATAGTTTAACGCCAATTTTGATCAATTAACAAATTTTTGGACGAAAATCGTTGGAAGCCATTGTGTCGCACAATTTACAATTTTGAAAGATTTGAGGACTAATTGTTACGATTTCTAGTATAAGTGGGAGAAATGGTAGTTCACATTACTAAATAAACACAATCGTCGGAAGCCATTGTGTCGCACTTTTGCTGAAAATTTCCCAATTTCATTTGGAGAGAGAAATGGTTGGTCGGATGGAATAATTTGACATTAGAAATTTGGACCTCACATTGAAATTTTTTACCAACCCCTCACATTGAAATTTTTTACCAACCTACATTAAAAAAAACGCTAAAAATTAGACAAAACTCTCTCAATCAAGCACAAAAAACACGAGTGAGAGTTATGAGGTCAATAGATAGGCAATACCATCAACTGAAAAACAAATGATCCAATAGACCATGTAATCCTAATATGGTTCGACGATATGATCATTGCATGTCAAAAGCCTGTCAAATCTTGGTGCATGGTTCAAGCACACGAACCCCCACCAGTGATCTAATTACCCCTGTCAAGCTTATTGTTCTCAGATTAGGCTAAACATCCCTCATAAATCGAACGCTATCCATTTTTTATTCTTATAAAATTATTCCACCACGTTAAAATCCTTGAGAAAGCTTGATTTCGTGTTCAATTATTCAACCAAACGAACACCAATCTAGCTTAACTTGACCCACAACTTCAATGCACTTGGTTGCCACAAATCTTGCATCCACAAAGGACACATTTAGCGGTGGTGATTGTATTCGCCAGAGAAGGAGAAAAATAGAAAAGGAACTATGATAATCACTCAACCAAGAAAGCTTGCCTCATGCATGTTTCCCTTTGCAAAGGGCACACACACAAGGTGAAAAACGGCGGGAGGGTGACACATATATCAAACCAATTAGGTCACTTCCAATTGCGCTAAAGATAAGTAATTGGGCCAAGTCTCATAAAATGGGCCAAAGACTACCAAGATAAATGACGAACATATCACCATCAGGCATCAATCCAAAACCAACCATAACATGAGCGATCCAAAGTATTGGGCCACGAACAACATTAACTATAGTCAATCTAGTGGAATTGATCCGAAATGTTGGTTGGTTATCTTCCTCTTTGAGTAAACCTGTATTATATACTATACTTCTATACACAACAATACGGGATTATATGAAAATGAAAGTAGCCAAAATACTCCTATAGGATCGTATCCACAAGAAAAGGCGTCAAGTGACTCTACAAATTCCGACGGAAGATCGGGACCAAGGGAAGACTCGTGCTGCTACCACGACTAGAGTGGGAGAGTCAGAGTAAAAAAGAGGATTCCTCACTTCTCTCTCATTCAAAACCATGTATGAGACTTTCATCTCACACGATTCCTAAGTGATAAAAGAAAAAAGAAAAATCCATAAGTAAAAGTTTAACTATGATTCATTTCAAAATTAAGATAAAAGATTTAGAATTTCAAAAATCAAATATTTATTAAATTTTATTTCCAAATAATTAATTATAAATGTATTTTATAAATTAAATACAAGGTTACAATTCTATACAATTTGATCACAAATTATCGAATTAATTGGTTACAAATAATTTTTCGGTCACATTTAAAATTTTTCATAGGTAACATTATTTTACGGTCACAAATTTATCAAATTCAGAGGTCACAAATAAAAAACCAATAAATCACAACTTATTTCATTGTCACAAATTATTTCACAATCACAGATTAAAAATTTATAAGTCACAAACTATTTAACGATCATAAATAAAATAATTTATAAATCACAAATTATTCATCGGTCACAAATCATAAAAATTATAAATTACAATTTATTTATCGATTACAAATCATAAATTTTATAAGCTACGACTTACAAGTTATCTATCACATATTATTTATTAATCAACAATATCAAATAATTGGTCATATATTATTTATTTTCACAAATTAATTAATTTATTGATATCATCAACCAAATAATTGCTTCACAAACATCCACCGCATCATCATAGTCACCATCACCTCTGACCACCACCTCACTACTGTAGTCAATATTACAAACAACACTACCTAAACACCACCAAAAAATCAAATCCAAAATAATTAAGCCCTGTTTGGTACGGCTTAAAATCCAATTAAAATTGAAAATATGGCCGTTATTGGGTCACACCCGTCTAATAAAGTCAACCATAACGGCTAGTTTTTCAATTTTAATCCGATTTTAATCTCTAACAAACAC
>CAIGRL010184284.1:0-12548 GCA_903798325.1 Fraxinus xanthoxyloides | reverse complement strand
TCTTTTGCGAATCTTCAAGTTCTAATTCGGTCGTCGTATGGAAATCGCTATTGTCTCGAATGCTACTTTTCACTTTGATCTTCATTTCGAGTCCTATTTATGATGTGTTCATTTTTGCAATTTTTGATCATGTTTAACATTTTGTTATAATCAACCATAGGTCAACAGAGATGGCATTTCTTGCCTTTTGAGAACAAAATGGTTTGAAGAGGTACCTCTTCATCTCTTTTTATCTTTATAAAAGGAGGTAGAAATACATTGGTTCATCACTGATTAATCTTATGGCTTTTTCTGTATTCCAGTCCACTATTCAAAAATCTATCTGTGATCGACCTGTCTCAGGTACTGTTTCCTTCCCATATTTTACCTTTTTTTTTTTTCTTTTCTTCCTTTATAATGAATTAAGTTGACTCTATAGTCCATTCTTCAGAAAATAACTAGGAAGAGGCTATAAGCTCCTCTCCTATATCTTCTTCTAGCTCTCCTCCAACTGCCTCTTCTAGCTTTGAAGTCGTGAAATTTTCATTACCATTCCTTTAGCTATAACCTATCTCGTCAATACTTTTCTCCTCCAATAGTGCCCAAGCCCAACCCTACCAAGGCGAACCCATTGAGAGAGAGCGAGAGTGTTCCAAGA
This sequence comes from Fraxinus xanthoxyloides, assembly GCA_903798325.1. Classification (NCBI taxonomy): domain Eukaryota; kingdom Viridiplantae; phylum Streptophyta; class Magnoliopsida; order Lamiales; family Oleaceae; genus Fraxinus; species Fraxinus xanthoxyloides. Next base: position 11,911 of record CAIGRL010184284.1, on the reverse strand, counting down.
TAAAATACACACCCATCGAGGAAAATTAGAGAGATAGTGGAAGGAATATAGTATTCTTTGTTCATTTGAAACGTTCTTACAAAGGGACGATGATCACACTTGCAATCCTCTGATGGTTGCATTGCTTTGAGTTTGACTATTCTTTTGTCGGGATGAGGCGGCATTTCTTCTTGTTATCAGAAAGTTCCAGTCCTCATGGGGAATCATCTTTATACAACTTTGTCCAAATGGGTAGATGTCCTTGTATGCTTGTTTGCTATTTTAGCACAAGTTGGACTTCCCAAAACTTTCTGTAGATCAGTTTAATTCCTAGCACGACAATGCTGGGAGTACGTAACTTTGCACATAGCCATGTCCATAATGCTGAGTTGGTGAGATTTTGAAATTCAATTTCAGTCAATAACTCGCGTAAAAAAACCTACAGAAATGAAGTCAAAGCCCTCGTTTCCTTCCATTTCTCTCCTTTTCAATGTTGTCCCCTCAAATACTCCAGAAACAAACTAAAACCCCTGAAATCAAAATCCTCATTCCTTCCATTTCTTCCTTTTCAATCTTCCTTTCTCAAATGCTCAGACCTACGTGGCCTAGGTGTTGACATGAAATAGACGGTTTAAGCGATGAAATTTTCTCCTTCTTCGATATGATGCCGGTCAAGTTGAATGTGACGGCGATTGCTCAAATGGTAAACTATTTTTTAGTAAGCTTACCTATGATTAAAGCGGGAAAATGTGTATTACTGAATATAAGCATTAGTGCTCTAGTGAAGGACCGATGGTTTGAGAGCCGAAACTGACAACATATTGCTGGGGCTTTGAAGTTGAAAGTGTAGTAAAGCTGCTGCCAGATTATTAATGAAAGAACTAACCCTCTTGTCATGGCATTTTTCGGGCTTCTAACATATAGAAAATGTAGCAGGAAAGAGAAGGGGCTGCTTGAACTTTGCTGCTGATAGATATATAGAGAGAAGAGTGAAGGATTATTAGTTGGAGAATCTTCTATTGTCTATTTGCCCTTTTTTCTTCAACTCTTGTGCCCTCTATTACTTGTAATTTTGTCTTTTTTCATCAAGTGAATTATTTTTTTGTTATGATACGATTAGAGGTTTCAAAATGTGTCAATGCGTCCAAGTCATGTCCGAAAAACAGTCTGAAATATCGTGCAGTGGACGAGTAATTACTAATAATGTGTAATCTTAATCCTTACAGGAACGGATGTTAACTCTTCTGAGCTTGTGGGTGACGATGGTGTGGCTAGGGAAATGTTAGGAACACAAAATGAGATTATCGCCCCTGAAGTTGGTATGAAACTTGCACATGAGAACGAGGTATTTGAATTATACAAGAGATACACTTGTCAAATAGGTTTTCCTGTTTGAAAGAGAAACTCAACCAAGGGAGATGACGGGATCATACGATATGTGAGTTTTACTTGTAGTGGAGAAGGTCGGCGAAATCATAAGAATAGTACATCTCTTAAGCCAAGTTGACTGTGTGTTCTGATGTTCGTGGAATATAGCGTATAAACGTTGTTCATTTAGAGCATAACCATAAAACAAGCCCATCTAAATCTAGGTTATATAGATGCAATCTACAAGTTAGTGAATGCATTAACAGATGGCTTGAGGTAAATGATATAGCAAGAACACCCGAAATTTGATCGACAAAGTACGGCGTTTAAAACTCGCGGAAGGGGACGTTGCTGCAATACAAGCTTATTTCTCTAAAATGTAAGCACGTAGTTCAGGTTTTTATTTATGTATGGACTTGGATGAAGAGTGTCGCTTGAGAAATGTGTTTTGAGCAGTTAATTAGTGTAGAGAAGCGTATAAGGAATTTGGCAATGTCGTCACTTTTGACGCCACGTACCTTAGGAACAAGTGCGATATGCCTTTAGCTCCTTTTGTAGGGGTTAATCACCATAGACAGTCAACTTTATTTGGATGTGCTCTAGTATCGAACAAAGATACAAATACATTTGCTTGGGTATTTAGGACATGGCTTAAGTGCATGTATGGTCAAGCTCTCAATGGAATTATTACAGATCAAGATCGAGCTATGCAAAATGCCATTCAAATAGTGTCTTAGAACTAGGCATAGATGGTACTTGTGGCATATTTTGGAAAACTTGCCCAAGAAGTTTGGCTATCATTGTGAAAAGGGTTAATACTTTATGCTATACATTGATTAGTGTATGACACACTAGGTTGCAAAGAATTTGAGGAAGGTTGGTTGAACATTTTGAGTTGCAAGACCATGATTGGTTGGCTGGCATTTATAATGAGAGAATTCGTTAGGTGCCATGCTATTTGAAAAGTACAATATGTGCAGGCATGTCGACCACCCAACGGAGTGAGAGCATGAATGCTTTCTTTGACGACTATGTGCATTCAAAAACGTCTTTAAAGCTTTTTGTAGAGCAATACGAGCGTGCTTGAGCAGTAAAGTTGAGAAAGAATTTCAAGCTGATTTTAGATTATTCTCGCAAATGATTCCTTGTGCTACGAAGTATGATATGAAGAGGCAATTCCAGGTAGTGTACACACAAACAAAATTCAAGGAGTTCTAACATGAATTTACTAGAAAGGTTTATTGTGAAGTAGTATCTTCAGAAGATTTTTGCGGGATAATGAAGTACACGATTCGTGAGGATATCGTATGCAATGAAGGAATGAAGAAAAAAGTTTTCATAGTTTGTTTTCGTAGAGATATTTGCGAGATTGAGTGCAATTTTCATTTGTTTGAGTTTCGAGGTATTATTTGTAGACATGCAATATCAGTTTTAATCCGAAATGATGTTTCTATGCTGCTCGGTAAGTATGTTTTGAGAAGATGGAGGTAGGATGTCAGCAGACCAGGCGTGCGAGTCCCAACTATGTACGATGGTCTAGTTATTACTGCTGAACAATTGAGATATGAGTAGTTGTGTGTTGCTTTTACGAAGATGGAAGATTTGGTAGCGGGAAATGAAGAACGGTCAAAATTGTTGTTGGGATGGATTGAGTCCCAAACAAATGAACTTGCTAAATCAAAATGTAATATCATGGGGGCGCATAAGAATGAACTGGAAAACATTGAAAATGTAAACATTTTGAATCCACACTGTACAAAAGTAAAGGTGCGTCGAAAAAGCTTCTCAAAAAAAGTCTGTTGGAGACGACTTCAAAGAAATCGAAGGGTCGTAAGACGGTGTGTATATTTCTTCATCATTTTTGATTTTTTGTTTTAGTTCAATATTTATTTGATACGATTTTAATGCTTTTATAAAAATGCATCATGCACAAGTACCTAGGAAGTCCACAGTGTCGAATATGTATAGTATATTGAAAGATGACATTGCAAACACTCTAAATATTCAAGAGGCTCAAGTCTATAATGTCTCATCTTCTTAAGCAACGCAACCCATTGGGAAGCAAGGAAGCATTGAAGTACTATCAAGTTTGTAAATTGGTAATCATAGTTGTATTTTTTGAGGTTCGAGGAGTTTGTGAGGGGTTGTATTATTTTTTGTACTTCAAGCAACCCTTAGTAAGCATATGATTTTTTTTGCCCTTGAATTAGTCTGTGGGACTTTGTAGATGATTTTTTGTATGTGAAGTAGCCTTTGGAAGTAAGTGATTTTTTTTGAATCTAATGCAGCATTTCGATGATTTTTTGTAAGTAAAGCTGCCTTTGGAACTTTGTATTAGCTCTAGAGTTTTTATAGTGCAATCTGCTTTCTTTATGTGTATTTTCTGTAAATTAGGATTGTTTCTGTAGAAGGCCTTCTATGTAAAAGTCAAATTTTAGTGTATACGACCTTCTATGTCGAAAACTCGTGAACATAAGTGTTATTACTTGAATTTACTTCTCAATGGCTCGGAGTTTCCTCTTTACTTACCAATAAGACTTAAAATCCCATCTGTCACTGAAGAAAAATGGTCTAAGCCATTTGCTGTAATCAGCATACAATCTTCTAGTGAAACTTTCATTGCTCAAAACCACATCCTTTCTGATATTCATCAACTGGTTAGCTTAAACACAATTTGTTCTAGGACTCCAAAACAAGAACCATGTGCTTGACACTCACTTTTGGAGAAGAAGATAATGCAACTCTACAAAAAACCATGTGCTCTTCCAAATGACATGTTCTCCTTTTGGAGAAGAAGATAATGCAACTCTACAAAAAAATGGTTATTTGAAAATTGAAGTTATATTAATAATTTATCAAAATATCCAATTTTTTTCCATTCAAAATGTAGAAAACATAAACAAAGTAACCATTCCAATTACGTAATATCATCCAATTACATAAGTTTCGCAAACTTAAACAAACAAACTATTCCATTCCAATTACATAAGTTCCGTAAACATAAACAAACTATTCCATTCGCTTTCCCTTCCCCTTATCTTCTGATTTCCCTTTTCCCTCTCGGATAGTTACGTTGGATGATATCTCGACGTCATCTTCTTCGATCTTCAATGCAGCGAAACTTCTGAACATATGCAGTAAGTCTTGAATTGGTACTGTAGCTTGATTTTCACTTGAGCGCTTGACGCTTGATTGACTTCCCCCTCAAATACCACTAGATTGGCCTTCTGTTTCCAAGTATTCCTTCTTCCAATAGAAATATCCATAATTGTTAGTACAACACAAGAATAATCTGCCTAGGTTTTTGATCTTCTTCTCCACCTCCATTATTTTGACAATTCCCTCTAAACAATTTGGAGATCATTGTTTATTTGGACATTCGGGCAGTCGATGTCCAGTCTGTCTACAACTGTGGCAAATATCCTTGTTCTTCCCATCCATTTATAAATTCAACTGCAACATCGATAACTTCATAGTACAATCGATAACTTCACATTACAATTCAAGATACATGACAATGTAATGTGATTGTAATTGGAAAAACTCATAACCATTGCAATCGCAAATCCTTCCATTTAATTTACAAAATAACAGTGCATTTAGACAAAAAATCAACCAATTTCTCTGTCTTCGATAGGAAAAAGAACAAACTGCATAAACCCTAAAATCCTAACCCAAATTGAAGAAAACATAAATCTAAGAAGACAATGCATTTAAAAAATGAGACATATTCAAATTAAACATACCGTTGTCGGAATTTTGGAGAAGAGAAAGACGTCTCTCTTAATTTTAAAACAAAGCAAATACACCACAGTTACCAGTTGAGCCGCTTGTTGTCGATCAATCTTTTCGCTTTCCATCGAAGTTTTGGATGGTAATCACAATGGCTCTTGATTTTAAGATGGCTAACCTTAAACCAATCGGAGTTTTGGCTCATTGTTGAGCGTCAAAATTTTTGGAAGAGAAAGTGGAGGGATTTGAGATCTGGGTTTGTTGTTCAGATTGTGAATGAAAAGAGGATGGTGTGTGTTGCTTAATTATTGAGGCTCAATTTTGGAAATATGTTCTGTCCTTTTTTCAGTCACGAGAAATTGAATTTCAAAATCCCTCAAACTCAGCATTATGGACATGGCTACATGCAAAGTTATGTACTCCCACCATTATCCTTCCTAGTATATTTTCAAGGACGACGAAATTCGTGAAATTTCATTCCCATTTCATTAGCTATGGCCCATCCCATCAGTATTTTTTCTCCTTCAACAGTGCCCAACCTTATCAAGGTAGTAGGTTTGAGAGATGAGATTGAAGGTGTAGAAAAGCCTATTAGGAGAAAGAGTGGGAGTGTTCCAAGATAAAGTCCACACCCACCAAGGAAGATTAGAGAGATGGTGGAAGGAATATAGTATTCATTGTTCAGTTGAAGCGTTCTTGCTATCGGATGACGACCGTACTTACAATCGTCCAGAGGGATGCATCGCTTTGAACTTGAATATTCTTCCTATCTGGTGGAGGCTGCAATTTCTTCACGTTATCAAAATGTTCCTTTTCTTCTGGGAAATCGTCCTTGTACAACTTTGTCTAAGTAAGTGCAGGTCCTCGTATGGTTTTTTGTCACTTTGGCATAAGTTGGACTTCGCTCAACTTTTTGTAGACGAGTTTAATTCCTCATCTATTTTCAAGGAAGAACGACAAGGATTTGGGGTAATATTATACCATTGTTAAGGCTAGGACGAGAGGATTTATAGTGTTGGATGTTCATTCTTTTGTGAAAAATTGGAACGATGACTTCTTTTACATTGGGATGATTAATAGTTTATTCCAATTAAGGGATTATCATAAAATTTGATAGTGTTGTGTATTTAGATAGTTTCTTACTGGACCACTGACCCGAACTTCCTGATTATCCCCATTTCTTTTTCTTGTATTTGATGGTTTACCATCCTTGAAATATTACCGTGGGCACAAGGCAGATAGTTGATGTAGCTAGGGCGTTGCTGTCTAATTAGAGGTCCTGTAATAATTTGATAACGAATTCTAATCTCTTCAGTGTTGGTCCCTTTTTCTAGAGTCTATCCATCTCTCCTATTGTAGGCTCATCATTTCTTGTATTGCGGGATAGTCATCATCTCCACCTGTTAGGCCTTCATCTCCTCCTTTTCCTTGGACATTTTCGAAGTATGTCTTTGAATCTTTCCCACACCTCATGACAACTTTCCGATTTATATTGTTGAAAAGTAGTGATGTCGTGCTTGAGCTTAGCAACTCTAGATGGTGGAAAGAACATTTTAGTGAATTTTTGAACAAACTCCGCCCAACTAGTGATGCTCTTTGGAGGTAAAGTGTCAAGCCATTCCCTTATTTTATCTTTTAATGTATGCACAAATAATCTCATCTGAATTGCCTCCTCATTTACACCTTCATATTTGAAGTTCCTACAAACTTCCAAAAATCGTACCACATGAGAGTGTGGATTCTCCTCAATTCACCCATAGAATGAACCATTGCAAAACAAGTTTATCACATCTGGCGAAAGTTGAAAGTTTGGATGATTATATGATGGGTACACAATACTTGATTGATTTGCCACAATAGGATGATTCATGAAGTCTCCAAGACGCATGTCCTCTTCTCTCATCGTGAGTCCCCCATGATTAGCCATCTCAACTTGAAGTTGTCTTCTTGCTTCTCGTTGTTCTCTTAATCTTCTTCGAAAAGTTCCTTCAATGTCCGGATCAAAATCAACTAGATCAAGACTTCTCGAACGACGCATACACGATCGAAGACCTAGCATTAGAAATTCAACTTCCAAAACAAATAATCAAAAAGAAAGAAAATAAAATAAAATGTTAAAACTAATATCAACTGAAGTAGTAATCAAAATAGATCACTCTCCGACAACAGTGCCAAAAACTTGTTCGCTTTAAAATATACTGCAAGTGCACAGGTTGCGTACAAGTAATAAAGTGGACTTTTAGAGTATGAGATATCGATCCCTCGAAGAATGACTACTTAATTGTACAAGAGTTGAACTAGTTCTACCAATCGAAACACACAAAATTCATTTTGATTTTTAAACTAAGAGTAAACGATTTATATATAAAACAACTAAAGATAACAAAGTTAACTTAAAATAAACAAGGTTCAAATTTGAGAAGAGTTGGAAGGCTGAAATGGTTGGGATTCATGATTTTACTTAACCATAATTTAATCAATTTCCAATAAGCATAATAGCAAATCACTTATTTTCTATGTTAGGCCCGATTCTCCTATTTTAGTCAATTACCTCTCTCGAGCATCAAACTAGCCTTAGTTAATTGAGTTAATATACTATATATCTATGTCGATTAAAACCCAATAAATTGCATTAATTCGTTGTGAAAATATCTCAAAGGGTCACATAGGGTTAGGAGTATATCTCTATCTCCTACAAGAACCTAGGGAATTTGCTATTTGGTCTAAAATGCATAATATCTCTCGATTATTATACACTTCACTCAACACAATCATATAATGGACAAATAAAAGAATGGAAATCAATACAATAGCAAACACACATGAAAATAAGTAACTTTAACTCAAAAGACAAACATTGAAATTAATCAAATTAGGTTAAGCTACATCAATCATCTCAACCTCAATAAATTTAGCTCATTGTATAAAAAGAGTGAAAATAGTGAAATTTAGAGTAATACATTACAAAGTGAACAAATCAAAGATTAAAATTCAAGACAAAGAAAGGAATTCGTCCCTTGAATGAAATTCTTAAAATCTTGCTCTTGATTTTTCATCCAAAATTTCACTTTTCTTGTTTTTTCTTCCTCCTCCTCCTCCTCCTCCTCATCATCATCATCATTATCATCTTCTTCTTCTTCTTCTTCTCTTTGATGAACCAAGGCTTTTTGGAGAACGAAATCTCTTAAAACTAGAAAAATAAAACTAGGGTTTAGGTCATGAAATTTGGTCCTTAAATACTCCTAAAACCGAGCACAAACAAAAGCCTAAAATGCCCTTGAAATTTCTGATTTTTGACAATTTTCAACGCACAGGTGCGCAGTGTACACCATTCCAGAAGTAAAGTGCGCAGGTACACACCATTCTAGAATTAAAGTGCGCGAGTGCGCAATTTGGGTGAAATAAAAAATTTGCACAGGAAGTCCTCGGGATAATTTGTATATTTAGTCCCTCAACTTTGATAAGTGACATTTTGGTCCTCAACCTTTTGATTCCTTCATTTTGATGGTGAACTTCAAAGTCGACTTTTCATTAAGCTTCAATCTCTTTCATTTTGCTTGTTTTCCTTTCAATGTGGAGTAGACAACGCGCTAAACAGGATATCAGGATATGGATGTGGGTCGACTTCCACTTCTTTAAAGCTGAGATATGTTTTTTTTTAATCTGGCTTACCTAGTGCGGTTGTTCTCCTTAGAACATAGTTACCCTTGACTTAAGTAGGTCAACGTTGCATGATCTCGACTCAATTTGTTCTCCTCACACGATTCCCAATCCACCAAGTGTAGGAAACTTCATACAATAATGATAAAGTGACGTAGCAACCTTCAACTCATGTTGTATAGGTCTTCCTAAAATTTTATTGTAGTTGGATGGTAAGTCAACTACAATAAAATTAGAGAGGATCCTCCTCTGACGGGATAGGTTCCCTAGTCAACAATAAGGGCGATATGACCTTGAGCATCAATGGATAGCCCGTAAAGCTTTATAATCTTTTGGGATAAGTATAATGACCCGACTTTTACGCCCAAGCCGTTAACTTATATTCTGTCCTCCAATCAACATTCTAATTTCAGTCCTCGATTGGGAATTCTTTGACGGTGGACCTAGGAGGGCGAGTTACAAGTTCACTTGTTATAAGGATGAGGTGGTTGAACAAGAGGTGTTTGAGCTACTATTCCCGATTTAGCTACAAATTTTCGCAGTTGTCCTTGCCTGATAAGGGTCTCCACTTTTTTCTTCAAATCCCAAAACTCGTTCGTGTTATGTGATACTGACCTATGATACCGACAATATTTATGCTAATTGTCTCCTACTTGCATGAAAATCGCCTCTAAGGAGAGTTCACGGAATAATATTATTGAAACCTTTCTTGGTACGGACGAGGTCATTCAACATCCTTTCTTTCTTTTTTTCGTCAGGCATGGGCCTTTTGTGTGACCTCTTATCTTTAGATCGATCAATGTGTGTAAGGTTAGCCTTTCCATCTTCACGATCTTAGGTCGCCTCCTGCATACCTATATGTTTTTTAGCTCGTTAGGAACTCTTTATAAGTTTTAAGTCCATCCTCGTGCATAGACCACCAAAACTTTGTTCTAGGCCTCAGTTCGAATAGGGTCGCCATAAGGGCTACATCATCTGAGATTATTTCTACCTTCATGGTTTGTTTATTAAACCCGTTGAGATAACTTTAAGCAATTTACTCCACCTTTGTTTAATGATAACTAGCCATTCCTTAGGTGTAGTTCCGAGGCGCGGGCCCAAAATTGGAGAGGGCCTCATTTTTTGCCCCTCCTTTTTTTTAATGAGGCTCGCCTAGCCCAAGTCCAACACTGGAGGGCCTCAAAGTTTTTGGCCTAATTTGGTTTTTCTTTAACCTAAACTAAATATCACACTTTCACAGTACACATTCCGTCTCCTTCCCCGGTTCCCTAGCTCGCTTCCGCCTCCCAACTCTCAATCTCCACAATTCATTCAACTCTCCAATCCAACCGTTCTCCCTTTCGGCTTTCCCTAACTTACTACCTTACCGCGCTGTTCGGTTCATCTACCCTCGAGGCCGCGATTGTCGACTGCTCTCTGCGAGTGCGAGCGAGAGTCGAAACTGCAACTTTGCGAGTTCGATCCTCGCTTTCTCATCATTTATTAAAAGGTTTGTGTTTTTAAATTTCCATTCTATGAATTTTTATTTTGTTGATTTTAAATTTTTATGTCCGTATTTCCTAATTCCTATGAGCAATCAGAATATCAATATCAGAATTAAGATTTTTGGAAAGATTAGGGACCAAAGAATTACTTGTGTCTTTCAGAATCTTTGGGCTTGGTTTGGCCGTTTGGGTGATTGACTGATTGGTGATGTTGCGGAGATTGTGTCTGCCACTCCACTTAAATATATTAGGGAAAGAGTTAGTCCGAGTAGTGCATATGTTACTTTTGGCTCGAGTAATTTGTTTTAAAACTACTTAGGTGTATGGAAGATCCAAGCACCAAGATAAACTGTGTTCATATTTCTTTCAAGTGAATAATTTCTTGTTATTTGTTGCAACTTATGCCCAGAATAATTACGTATTACTGAAATATTTGACTAATATGTTGCAATTTGATAATCTTTGCTTAATTTTGGCACGGTTTATTGCAATGTAGAATCTCTATTTGACTTTGATTATGTCGGATGAAGGGAAGACAAGAAAAATGAAGAAAATAATGCATGTCAAGTGTTAAGGGCCTGCCTACATTGCTTTTATTACTTTACCAACGTAGAAAATTTTTGAAAGGCAAAGGATCGAGTAGTGAAGCTTGAATTTAGTTCATAGTTGATGGGTCAAGTGTTAAGGGTCATGGACTGTATAAATGCCTTCACACATGAATTTAGTTCATAGTTGATGGGATCTGGACTCTATTTGGATTGCTTTTTGTACAACCACAATGAAGGGGATAAAAGCTCTGACATGTTTGTTTAGCTTTGAGTCCATCGACATATTAAGTCGGTGTGCAGAGTAAAGAAAGAGAAAAGAAGAGGTCTATTTTAAATTTTAATAAGTCTTCTATTATCTTTTTCCTTCGAGCCATATGTCTATTAGATGAGGGGAAGTAGAACATCTTATTCCCATTTCTCCCTATATTGCCTAATTTATTATTCTTTCAAGAACAAATAGAATTTTGTAAAATTGGTTATCCTAAATGTTCTGTACCTACCTTGCCAGTTGAAGTTTACATTTTCATTTACTAACGGCTTTAAATTGTTCCAAATTATAATTGTGATGGAGCTGTGTGTTTGGTTTATCCATGTTTTATAACCAAAAGTTAGTGAAAACCTGTGATTGTTCCTAGGAAGTTTAGCAAGATAAATTAGTGTTCTTTATACCTGGAGGCCTGGCATATTTTCTGTAGTGGCAGTATTTTTAGCCAGATTAATTTCTATTTGTTACTATAGTGGCAGTATTTTCTTCATCTTTTCCATTGCTTTTAATGAACATTGAATACACTTGGAATGTATTTCTGTTCCTCTTTCTAAACACACTTGGAATGTATTCCGTAAAAAAATATTTAATGTTGTTTATCTATGAATGATTTGTGAATGATTCAATTTCAGGATCGTGAGAACTAAGATGCAACTCTGTCGCTGGAATAGGGCGTGATTCCACAATTTTCGTTGATTTTCTACTTTTCAAGTAAGCAATGGCCTGCTCTAACTTAATATTGAAAATGTTTGTAACCTTGTCGGCTTATATAATTGTGACTTGGTCGGCTTGTATGATATTAGATTTAGTGTGTATGATCAATTGCACAGGCGCACGTAGTCACTGTACTTAATACTTTAATTGTGAGATGATTG
>CAIGRL010184252.1:0-19441 GCA_903798325.1 Fraxinus xanthoxyloides | reverse complement strand
ACCTTTATAAATTTATTTGTTCTCATATCTCAAAAAAAAAAAATTTTTTTTATTATTTTAAAAAATAAAAATATATTTATAAAAGTATATTTAAAAAAAAAATTAGATAATGTTTGTGTGTGTGTGTGTGTGTGTGTGTGTGTGTATATATACCTTTAGTTTAAGTTGATAACGAAATACGAGATCGGAACTCGATACTTAGTTATTTTGTATAATAATTTAATTTGCTAGAGAATAAAGATATTTATTTAAATTATATCTTTATTTTTTTTAAAAAAATCGACATGTGGTTCAAAGCTTATAATTGAAAAAAAGTTAAAATCAACATGTGGTTTGAAGATGATGATGAAAGATGAGAAATCTAGATCCACATGTGGTTTGAAACGGATGAAAGATATCTTACATCATATTGCTTGCATCATTTTTGGTGCACATGTGAATGTCTCGTAGAATTAGACATTGTTTCACCACAATGTAACCTGAATTTTATTGAAATATGGTTTATTTGTGATGCAAAAAATATTCATAATCCTTAAAAAGGATTATGATTCATGTTACTTGAGTTAGTTATACAATTTCTCTTCCGAATCACTTTCAATGTATTGATAATTTATTTTCGTCATTTTATTCAATTTCCTATTATTATTTTTATAAAAATGCTGTTGCCACATTAATTTTCTAAAAAAATCTAAAACAACTCAATGCTTAACTAATCTTGAACACATACCCTTTTATTTACTTAAATTTTTACTTCCGTATTAGTCATCTTTGGAATTCAAATCACCTATAAATTTTCTAAAGATATTATAAGTCTATCATTCTTTAATTTTACACATTTCATGTGTATATAATTTTCAGAACCGCTACATTTTAAAAACTGCACGTATTCAGGTGAGAATATCAAATTGATAAGGTCATTCATAATAAATGAGAAAAATGTTGAAAATTGACATTTATATGTCGGTTGTACATGTTTGAATCATTTGCAAAAAGAAAAAAAAAAAGAGTTGTCATTTGTCCACCACAAATGTATGACCGTTGCCGGCGTTAAGATAAAAGTGGGTAGAATCACTATGCAATCATGGATGGCAATTTTACTTATAAAATGTCATCTATCATTGAACAGTTTCAACAAAAATTTATTTTTGTAGTTAATATTTTTTTGCCACCACACCGATTGTCAACATATCATGGTTTAAGACAATGAAATATTTAAGTTTAATTAGCTGAAGCATAATTGTTCACGAAAATATATTTCGAATTAAAATCACCGCTAGTGTTCAATTAGTTAACAAGTAATAAGGTGAATTTTAAGTCCGAATATCGTTTCATAGAGATTTATTTAGTTCAATTTTAATTATCGTGTCCTTAATCGAAACATGAATAATATGATGTGTTTATGACTAAATTATATGAAAATTAACCTACTTATAATTATGAGTGAATTAACTAAATTAAATGCAAATTATGTTGAGCGCAAGTTATTGTAAGACAATCATACTAGGATCCTGAATTCTCATGCATTAATCGGTTTTAACCCTAATTTTACACGTTGACAACACGATTGAATTTGACAAATCAATGTTCCTATTTTATTTAGCACGCTCTCTCGAATATTGTTAAACCTACTTTTATATATGACCTAACTATATTTCTATGATGGATGCAATCATTTAAAAGTGCATGAATTTTTATGAATACTTAAAGATTTATATATGGTATATCCTTATATTTATATCTTTTATCGGACCCTATGACAATTTATATATGTTGAACCTATTTTCCTTCTTTAGAATGCATAAAATAGGTCACCACATTCATACAACTACCGTGCCAATAATTGTGGAGAAAATAAAATCATATAAATTGTTCAATATCTATAAACGTGTTTCAATGTCAAATATATAAAACTAAGGATTAAAAACTCATATTAAGTAGCTCATCATTCTCCTAGTACATAAAAAATTAGTCTAACATTTTATGAAGAAGAAAACAAAAGGAATATTGAAGAATCGATGTCACCCAATATAATTCTTGAATTGATTCTCGTGTTCTTGGATTCGATCTTTGTATTCTTGGCTTCTGCTCTGCTCCAAAAGTTTCTTAGAATATGATCTCTTGCGTTCGAGACAGCTCTTGGGTTTTAAAAGGCGTCCCAAGATTCGTTACTATAAGAATTGTATTCAAATTAAGAAACTAGAAAATTCACGTTTAACTAGAGAATATAAATTAGCACGTGCATTATCGTCTTAAGATTGTTAAGAAAAATTGACGTACATGTATTATATTCCAATAACCAACATTTTATGTGCACAAAATTGGGTAGAATTTTGACTTACCAAAATAGAGTATTTAAAGTAGAAACGAGAAAGTATAAATATGAATTCGGTCGATGCAAGAATTGACTTTCTCTCCTTAAAACAATAATGCTTCGTAGGTGTACTGTAATTTTCTAGTATTTGTCCTCTTATGATACATAGGAGCACTCCAACTTACATAGACCGATGAACCTACTTATATTTTGAACTCTCTCTTTTCGAAACTTGACTCAAAATAAATGCTAAAATTATTTTGAAATGAATATGCATGAGCATGATAATACAATGATGAATTGAAAGAATAAAATAAAATTTCATACATTGGGGTCTATTTAAAATTGTTAGAAAATAGCATCTCAAAAGACACTACTCTTAAAAATAGACACAACTATTAAAATTTGTTTCTATATGAAAAGACATACCTATTGAAAAATAATTTCAAAAGTCATGGTCTTTGTTACGCCTCACATTATAAGGCTTCAGAAATCCTATGGTAAACAAATTTGGGACCCCACACTCCACGTAGAATTGCCATAAGGCAGTTTGATTGAAACCCGTAAATAGGCCGAGCTAATGTGCGGATGCCAAACCCATTGGATCGTCTTGACCTCCATGGAAAGAACTGAACTTGCTTCACGAGGGAAGCCGCCAAAGAAGCTCGGCACAAAATATTTTCAAGCAATCCATAATATGTAATTGATGTGACAATCCATTACACCACCGCCCTTTCCAGCCAGTTAGGTCAAGTTTAAAGCTGCAAGCTAGGCATTTTGGATAATAAAATGGTACTAGAATTCAATACTCATAATTGATTGATTGATATGACAAGAGGCCCCAACCAGTAGGATCAGGCCACGTGTCCCTTTATGTAACTACTCATACTCATCATCTTCTATTATAAAAACTCACACTTAGTATCATTTAAAAGATAATGCAAGTAGTGATTTTCAAGCTATAACTTAGCTCTATCACTATTTAATCTATCATTGTCCAAAGTTGACCTCCTTTTTACATTAGAGGCTCAAGTTTAAAGCCTTTCCACACTCATATATTGATCATCTCAACTTACTTGACCATCAAAGTTCATGCGGCCCACTCTACCACCATCAAAAGAAGCCATGTATGGCTAACGATTCGTCCAATTGTGCAAGAATCAGGCTTTCATAGAAGTGAGAGGCCTTGGGATCTATTGGAAATGTTGAGGTACAAAATTCGAGGTGAATAGATTGGTGCCATATGTGGGAAACCACACTATAACCACGAATTTCTTGCTGTAGAAGCCATTAGAAGAAGTGTCCAAGAGTTCGACCATGAAGAAAGGTTATAGTTCTTGAGGAAAGAACGACCGAAAAATACTAAAAAGGGAGTCATTTGGAGCTATGTCGCTCACATGCCATGAATTGATAATAGAAGGCTTCAGAAGAAGAAGTTATCCAGACAAACGTTAATGTTTTTCGCCTCACCACCAGCATCGACGAAGAGGAGACACAATTGCGCATCTAGCGAGAGAGTTGGAGAGATGGTTGCAAACATGACAAACATAACCTGACAAAACACCGCCGTGCAACATTAACTTATATAAATGCAAGGACAAGTTGGATATTAAATGCCTTAGCGGGTACTTTCCAGCAAGATGAGGAAGAACATAATCATGGGACTTACTCTTAGAGGTAAAGAAGAGAGCCTAGTCTTACCGAAATGGAGGTGGAGGTAGACATTGTCAACAAATTATACTTCCAGCAGACCCATTGACGATTAACGACAAAGGGAGGAAAACTTTCCCCCAGAATATGAGCATAAGTGTGAACCTCAGAGTTCTACCAGTGTCTTCAATAGGATTGGTCCATCATAACTAAGAAATAGGCCCAAGTAACCACTTCCTACACAAAGATAACAAAGTTATGGGCAAAGCCATGGTCACAAGAGATCATCCCCGACTAGAAATAGGCGAAAAAGAAGGAATACTACTAATTTAAGAAACCAAACCGGTACAACACAATCGCCTCGGTACTAGGCTGAGGAGGAAGATTCATATGGCCCATGAAGATCTTTTAAGTTGGACAACGATGAAGAAAGTATCACATTTTCGCAATAGTTGAGGAATGACCATGTTCTTAACTACTTTGTGCTACCAAAAATCCCCAACTACAAAGGGAATGGCGACCCAGCAAAGCATCTTAACAATTACAAGACCCACGTAAGTCTAAAAGGAGCCTCATCGACGTTGGAGCAGAGCTTTCCACCTCACTCTTACGGGGATTGCTGAGATATGGCATAGTCGTATGCCGATCTAAAGTATAAAAAGTTGGCCAGATCTAAAGAAAGATTTCTTAAACTAATATCTATCCAGCAAAGAAGAAGAGGCCTCCATTCAAAGGTGCAGGATATGAGGCAACAAACATGTTAATCTTTGAAAAGCTATTTAGCACGATTCACTTAAGAGATGACTTATTGCAAATAGGTCACTGATATAGAAGCTCTTTCAGCCCTGAGAAGGGGCCTAAACATGATACCTTCTTCTGGAGGGATATGCAAAATAAGAACATATCTCACATTTGGTAGACCAACATTGGACCCAAGTCGAACATACAATTGCCCTTACTTCAGGCCAGGAGTTAGCTATCACCACTTTAAATGCAGTACCCTCTTTAGCATATGAAGAAGTTGGACCTGATGCTTTGAGGCCTTCGAATTGCTTAAAAGACAGAGGTAAAGGTAGAAACAATGAGCCTAGAAACATGATTTACTGTACAAATTACCTAACCTGCAATCATGGTACTAATGACTACATGTCCATGCCACGTAGATCGAGCAAAATCGATACTTACTCAAAAAGAAGGGATACACGTCATACACAACAAATACTCTCTCCTCCAGACATGATCAACAACCTCTACCAGACGCAAGCATGACAAAGACAAAAATAGTCCAAGAAGTGGCTAAAGACAAAAGAGAGAACCCCCTATAGAGGCAGAAAATGCCCCCATCAGGGATTAACACTATCATTGAGAGTCAACATGTTAGAGGATAGTCAAGGAATGCACGAAGAAATTATGCTAGGGAGGCTAAAGATTCTTCCATGACGAGCTACACAGTCAACATCACCCCCCATGGAATCGAAAATATGCTACCTATAACATTTATCCTCATTGCGATGCATTAGTAATAAGGGCTATCGTAGCAAGGGATGGTCTGAAACGTGTGTTGGTAGATAATGGAAGCTTCATCAACATTTGTGGATAGACCATGAGCTTACCCCCATGACCTCTCATATGTATAACTTCACTGGTGATAACATCATCCCTAGGGGAAAAATCACCCTTGTAGTGAAATTAGGATTGCCACTCTTGACAGCTCATCATTTCAGAGAGTTCTTTATGGTAGACCATGGATCAGCCTATCATAAAGTGTTGGGGCGACCCTTATTGAAGGAACTAATGGACATCACTTCTACATGCCACTCGTGTATGAAATCCTCAACTATACATGGCATCACAAAGGTAAGAGGTGATCAAATGGGATCAATTGAATATCTTAACTCCTTCAGGAAGGTTGAACCTGGAATATGAACATGATATTGACAGATAATGAAATGCTAGATGCACCCGAACCTCTGAACAATGAGAAGACATCGAAATGATAGACGCGCCCATAGAAGGGGCGACCCTTGAAGAATGAGCAATGGATAAGGGGTTGGATCCTCGAATCATAGATCTCAGTTCTCAAGTAGCTCCGATTGAGAAATTGAAGCTTTTCCCAGTAGACCCATAAGATCATATGAAGATGCTTCTAGTATGGAAGTAATCAAATTTGGAAGACAAACAAAGGCTCAAGAGCTTTTTACTAAAAAACCTAGACATATTCACTTGGAGACATGAGGACATGGTAGGCATCGACCCCAACATTAGCTATCACCACCTCAATATTGATCTAAATTCACTCACAAGCAAAAAAGAATGGCCCTTAACCTAGAAAGATATGGGGCTCTGAAAGAAAAAGGTGAAAAAATTGGTATCTAATGGGTTCATCAGAGAGGCTATCTATTCAAAGTGAATTTCCAATCTTGTCTTGGTGTAAAAGCTCAACGGCAAATGGAGGGTATGTGTAGATTTTTCCCACCTTAACCAAGCTTGCCCCAAAAACAGTTTTCCACTTCCAATTATAGATCAACTTGTGAACTCTATTGCATGGCATGAGCTATTGAGTTTCATAGATGTTTATTCAGGGTATAATCACATTCTCATGCACCCATCTGATGAGGAAAATACATTTTTCATTGCTGATATGAGACTGTATTATTACAAAGTCATGTCATTTGACCTGAAAGAATGCCAGAACGACTTATCAAAGATTTGTTAACAAATTGTTCACTGACCTCATTGGCAAAATAATGGAGGTATATGTAGATGATATGTTGGTAAAGAGTTTCAAAACTGCGAACCACATCAAGCACCTTGATGTAGCTTTCAAAGTTTTGAGGAGATACATGATGAGGCTAAACACACTAAAGTGTGCCTTTGGAGTTGCTTTTGGAAAGTTCTTGAGCTACATGGTCAGCTAATGAGCCATAGAGGCTAACCTTGAAAATATCAAGGTGTTATTCGATATGGGGTCCCCTAGCAAACCTAAGGAAGTGCAAAGTCTCACAGGTCACCTGGCGGCATTAAACTGATTAATCTCAAAGGCTACCAACAAATCCTTTCCATTCTTTAAAGTCGTTAAGGAAGAAAAGATGTTCCAATGAAATGAGAACTACAAAGAGGCTTTTCAAGAGTTGAAAAAACATTTGGGACAAGCCCCTTACTCTAAAAAGCTCAAAAAATGAGAATCTTTATTACTGTACCTAGCTATTTTTGTAGAGGCTGAGAGTTCCGTACTTATAAGGGAAAATGTCGTGCAAAACTACCTATTTACTATGTAACCAAAGCCTTTTTAATAGAAACTCGCTACAAAGATATGGAAAAGCTCACCCTCTCATTGGTTACTTTTTCTAGAAGAGACCATATTTTCAAGCACATAGCATACACATATTGACCAATTTCCCACTCAAACAGGTGCTATAGAAGCTAGATGCCTTTGGAATGATGATAAAATAGGCCATAGAATTAAGTGACATTGTGCTCAAACCAAGGTCCTCTGTGAAAGGCCAGGTACTTACAGATTTCATAGCAGAGTTTGCCAACATTCCGGATGTCAAAGTGGCGATGGAGCCAGTAGATCCTCTAGCTTGGAACTTATTTGTAGATGGTTCATCCAGAGAAACAAGGTTGGGAGTCAGAGTGGTATTAGTCAGCCCATAGAGATATAAGCTCAATTGTACGATGAGATTTGAGTTTAAAGCTTCCAACAATGCAGTTGAGTAAGAGGCCTTGTTGGCTGGCCTTAGGTTATCCAGAGAAATGCAGGTGAGGATGAAGTGGTTAATAGCGACTCACAATTGGTGGCAAGTTAAGAGAGTGGCAACTTCGTTGCAAAGGATAGAAATATGGTGGCATACTTCAAGAAGGTCATGGATCTCCTACAAAATTTTGAAAAGTTTGAGCTCACTCAAATCCCACGAGCTGAGAAAAACCATGTCGACGCTTTATCTAAACTGGCTAATAGCAAAGACTCGGAACTACTCAAGGTGATAGCACTTGAACTCCTTGCCAGAACTTTTATTTCTAAAGTAGAAGTTATGTAGATTGTAGGCCATCTTGGATGCAACCATTATCGCCTTTCGTAAGGATTAGGTCTTACCAGAGGATAAAAAGAAGCCAACAAACTTAGAAGGAGGGTTGCTTATTTCGTACTCCAAGATGAGGTTTTATACAAAAGAGGATTTCCATTGCCTCTTCTTCGATGTACCCGAGGAGAAGAGACCAATTATGTACTTTATGAGGTGTATGATAGAGCGTGTGGCAATCACACAAGTGGCCTGATGCTCACACACAAAATACTAAGGCAATGTTATTATTGGACAACATTCATGAACAATGCGCTTCAGTTCGAAAGGAAATTTGATTAGTATGAGCGTTTTTCCACTATCCATAAGCAACCCTCTTAGGAATTAACCATTTTTTCTAGCCCCTAGCCATTTGTTAAATGGGGAGTCGACTTCATAGGACCCTTTCCTAAAATAAAAGGTAATGCTACCTATGCTATTGTCTCCTTGATTACTTTACTAAATGGGTGGAAGCTAAACCCCTAGTACAGATCACTGCGGCTAATATTTCCAAATTTATTTGGAAGAATATTATATGTCAGTTTGGGATTCCTCATTCACTTGTATCTGAAAAATGGGAGGCAGTTTGACAACAAAAAGGTTAGGGACTAGTGCGAAGAGTTAGGGATCAAAAAGAAATTTCTGCCGTCCAATCATCCCAAAGCAAATGGCTAGGTCGAGACAGTCAATAAATCATCAAGCACATCTTAAAAAAGAAGCTTGATGCAACAATAAGGTCTTGGGTAGATGAGCTTTCCCAAGTATTATGGGCAATTCGTACTACAAGTCAAACCATAATAAGAGAGATCTCATTTTCTGTGACCTACGGTGTTGAAGCTAAGAGCTTTATCGAGGTAAAGCTGTCTTTGCCTCGTCACATTCATTTTAATAAGATATTAATGACTAATAAGAAGATATGAGTTGGGTTTCCTTGAAAAAATGAGAGACAATTCCCAAATGAGGCTTGCCTCCTATGAGAGGAAGATGGCTCGACATTATAATGTCAAGGTAAAAAGGAGGTCATTTTGAAGGGAATACTTTGTACTAAGGAGAATTTTCCTTTTTTCCAAAAAACCAAGTGTGAGGACACGTGGTAACAACTGGGAAGACCCCTATCACATATCTGAGGAGCTAAGGCCCAGGATTTAGATAAAAAACACAACCCCACCCTTGGAATGTCGAACATTTAAGATAATACTACCAGTAGGCTCATCTTATCAATCTTGTTTAGACAATCTTTTTCAACTTATTTAATTACATTATCAATAAAAATGCTCTCTACATTTGTAAACACGTTATATGATGCAAATCTCTTCCATGTATGGTCTAAATATCATGGAAGAAATCTTTGTAGGGAAGAACCACCCTATTGCAAAGAATATCTCCTACCTTGGAAGGAAATGTATGAAACACCCTTGTGGAGCCGACCTTGAAACCTACAAGGCAGACATAAACGAAAAACATATAGCTTTGTAAAGTTATCAACAGATAAAATCCTATCATCTTTATGACCCTCATAAGACAAACTTACTACTCTAAGCGCATGATCATTTTTTAAAAGGTCAAATTGTAAGTTAATAACAAATATGACAGGCTTATATGAAGATTAGTTAAAGAGTGGCCCATTTTTAATATACGTGCTTAGCTAGATGGTAACCTTATTGATCCAATAAATTGTTGCAAAACTATCTCAAGTCATGCTATCATCTTATTTTGAAGTATCAATGCATATGTTCACTCTTTAATGGTTCGGTGCTATTAAGTCAATCGTGGTTCAATTATTGCAGCTATATCGATTAGTTTATGTTATCCTTCGAGGCTCCAACACTTATACAAATCCAGGAAGGGTAAAACAATCACATAGAATAATGAACTCATTGTATACAAGAGCGAGTTGATTACAAAACGAGTACATGGCAAAGATAAAACAAGAAGAAATGAAAAGCCTAAGTCTATGTAGCAGCATCATCCTACTAAGGCTCCAACGACCTTCTTCCAAATCTTCTAAAATCTTCAACGTCATCTACATGAGTGGATGGCTCTGTTGGAAGGAACTCCTCCCTCACAGAAGCCAAGTCCACTTGAGGGTACATCATGACCATCATCTTTGAGACTTTATTGTATGCTACCTTCCTCTAGTACAAATCGAGTTCGTCATACTCAATCGTTTCATGGAAATATGCCACATAATTGTTCACGGCTGCCTCTCCCGCTCCACTCAACTATTGCCTCAAATGGTAAACTCAGTAGTCAACTTACGTACTTGGGATATTAGCTCTCCATTTTCTTTATTTTCCGTCTCCAAGGTTGACCTATTCTCTATAAGTTATCAAAATTTTCGATTCGCTTTGTCAAAGCATTAACTTTAGCTTCTCAAAGGTTGACCTCCTTCTTAACTTATTATTTTCATTTGAAGTACATCCACCATCGACTCCATCTCAGCCTGCTTCACCTTGAAGGCCTCAATAGCTTCACCGAGAGTAGATGCCTCAACCTTTACCTTCTTAAACTTAGCCTTTACATCAGCCGCCTTTTGAAAAAAAAAATTATAAAGCCTGTGCAGTCTCTTAATATCCTTCTGGGCATTTAGAAAAAGTCTTGTGATCGAGCCTATAGGGTGAGGCCAGCTTCGATCATATCCACCAAGTCACAACATGCAAAGGATATTTCTAAGTTCAATACTTGTGATAAATTTTTTCAGCTGCTAGGACCTCGGTGGGAAGAATCTCCATAACTGCTGGAGCAATCTTATCTGACCCTCCTCCCGAAAAATTCTGAGCTTTTCTCTCAGAATTGGCTCATTTGCTGACCTCCATCATCATTTTCCTCTTTATGAGGCCACTTTCCTCCTCGCCCTAGTCTTTAACAACAATTATTTTTATAGCAGATATGGGGTCTCCCACGATGGGCTTCTTCACAGACTCATCAAGAGTAGTCTGGCACTTAAGAAGAGGTGGAGGTTTGGTATTATTCGTTATTACCAACCTCCTCGTCTGAGGCCTCTTTCCCTGAAGCTCTACCTTTTGAAAATAACCCACTTATACGGCTTGAGCTCGAAGTGGTTGATTGCACCTACATAAAAGATAAGTCAATAATACAGCTCGCCAAAATACGGCAATAAACATATTCTTAGCAAACAAAAAATCACAATACTCATGGTACTGAGTCGGCATGGTTATTTCTGGGACTGCATCACCTTCCACTATCTACCAACGACCCTCACCTAAAATTAAGATGACTTCCAGGTCATATAATACCTTCCTTTACAATCATCTCAACCCATTAGGGTTGGAAGAGGCTCTAGAAAACATGGAGAGGCATATCATCACCAAAAGTGATTTCCTTTTAAAGAATAAAGACCATTGACAATTGGTTCCATGTGTTGGGCATAAGCTAGGTAGAGGCTAGGTTATACTGCCTAAGTATATATCTAAAGAAAGGGTGTAGAGACAAATTTATCCCAGCACTCAAAATTGCCTCGTTCATGGCAACATACCCTTTCTTCGAAAAAGTGCTCACTCATTAGATCCCGGGACAAACATCTCGATGGTGCCTGGGATCTTATAAGCGCTCCCTAAAAGTCTTTAGTTCACTCTCCTCTATGCAAGTTGACCACAATGAGGGCCCCACCTCACACTATAATTTATGGGATCCTCTTGCATCATTAATGCACTATACAAGCCCCCATTTTGTCCATAATCCTTTTAGCAGGGATTAATAGAGGCAAGCTAATATCGGCTTAAATGATCTCCATATCAACTTTGTCAGAAGACTCCCCTTTCGTATTCAGTTTTGATGAAGAAGCCATTGGACAATTTATTTTTATGCAAGTAACAAGAGATATATAAGGATTTTCTACTTACGCAAATTACAAACACGCACAAAAGGATGTCTGAATACAAGCGGTGCCGAAAAAATGGTAAGAATGGCTGGAAATTGCAAATGATCTTTCAGGTGTTTGAGGATTTTTTGCAAGGTAAAAATGTGAAAATGGCTAAATTCTTCCTTTTATAGGTAACAAAAATGAAGCTCCATCAATGGATAATCTTCAATAAAATTCTAGGTGTACACCTATTTTCCCATCGGCACGTCAAAACAAAAAGAGGCCTACTGAAATTTGAATTAATGACACAGATCATTCCGTGCTAAACATGTTCTCAAGGATAGCATGGCCTTTGCCTGTTGTAACAGGCCATCATCATGGTGCAATAAATGAGTAAGAAATACGAGTATTAAAAATCCTAAACTGCTTCACTGTCGTGCCTTGGAAACATGAGATGCTTTCCAATCGTTGTAGCACGCATATCATCTGCTTCAGCTACATCAACGGCTCACCCTTTTAGCAAGGGCCTTGCCTTTGCTTAATTCAGCCTTACTACAGGCTTTAACTACGTCAACATGCTCACCTTTTTAGCAAGGGCCTTGCCTTTGCTTTATTGAGCCCTACTACAGGCTTCAACTACATCAATAAGCTCGCCCTCTTAGCAAGGGCAGCACCTTTAGTTTATTCAGCCTTACTATAAGCTTCAACTACATCAACAGGCTCGCCATCTTAGCAAGGGTTTTGCTTATGCTTTATTCAGTCTTACTACAGGTTTCAACCAATTTTGTGAAAATTGAATTTTCTGCATCACGCAATATCAAACGTCAACTTCAAAGTCCAAGCATTATATAAATAATCATCCGTAGATTCTAGGGACTATTGAGCTACACTACCTCTTTTTTCATGAAAACGTACAAAAATAAAAAGTCATTAACTTAAGAGTCCACGCATTATATGAATAATTATACATCGACTTCGATGACTATTGTTACACTTGTATTATAAGGCTCTAGAAATCTTGCATGGCATGCAACTTGGGGCCCCACACTCCACATCGAACTCTCTTGAGGCAATTTGACCAAACCTTGTGAATAGGCCGAGCTAATGTGCAGATGTTAAACCCATTGAATTATGTCGAACTCCATGGAAAAACTGAACTTGCATCACATGATAAGTTGCTGAAGGAGCTCGACACAAAATCTTTTCAAGCAATCCATGGTATGTGATTGATGAGACAATCCATTGTTCCCGCCGTCCTTTCCATCCAATCATGCCAAGACTAAATCCGAAAACTAGGTATTATGGATAATAAAATGGTAGTAGCATTCAATGCTTATGATTGATTGATGGCTATGACAAGAGGCTCAAGCCATTAGGATGAGACCACGTGTCCATTCATCTAGCGAATCTTACTTATCATCTTCTACTATAAAATCTCACACAGTGACATTCAAAAGGTAATGCAAATATAGACTTTCAAGCTATAACTTAGCTTTATCACTATTTAATCTATCATTCCCCAAAGCCGACCTCCTTTTACATTGTAGGCTCCCATTAAAAGTCTTTCCACACTCTTATACTCATCATCTCAACTGACTTGATAGTCAGAGCACGCATGGCCAACTCCACCACCACCGGAGGAAGCCACGTATGGTTAACGATTTGTTCAAATGTGTAGGAATCAGGCTTCTGTGGACGTGAGAGACCTTGGAATCTATATAGACTAATTTAGTGTATTTATCATTTGTTCATTAAATTCTGTGATTGAAGTGAAATTGGATGAAATGAACGAAAAAGCTAAAATGGAATAAATTGAAAGTTCAGGGATCAAAATACAAATATTCAATAGTTAGTTCATACCACAAACAGAGAATGAAATAAGATAAGACCAATTGAATGCAATAAAAAGTCAAATGAGTAAAATATATTAAAGTATTTTCACAAATCAATTTTTAAATGCACAAGTTATGCTCAAAAATTTTACCGAAGATTGAGACCCATTTTTGGTCTAGTAAATGTTTGAGTTGGAAACATGCTATTTCGGATATCGCATGTGAAAGATAAGATAAAAATATTTACGCCTGAGCATGGACGTAACCATACGTCAAGCGAATGCAACTTATCTTATTTGATTGGAACTTTTTTGAAATCCAATTTGGACGTATTTCTTGACTTAATTTTACATTCTATAAACAATACATGGGAAGCCATTGAAAAATTCTCTTCTCTACCTCTAAGATTACTACTATATTATAAAATCATTAAATGAGTGGAGAATTCATCGTAAGTTGGAGAAGAGAACAAATTTAGCATGTGGATCGAATCAAGAAAATATCAAAAACTTAAAGAATCAAAGCTCGGAGTTGATAATCAAGAACAAAAATTAGACCGTTATATCTATATATTGTATTCATAAATTTCAGGTGATGCTTTTCAATTCTTCTTGTTATTTTATCTTTAGAAAAATATTAAGCTAGAGTCCTTTTTGTTGAATGAAGATGAACTCTTTATCTCTTTATTTTTAATTCAAAGACAAGTAATTTAGAAAATCTTGTGTTTATTGTTTGATTATACAAGCTCGTTGCATTATACCAATTAGGTAATTAATTGCTTGATCACCAATTAGGTAATTAATTGCTTGATTGTAATGCTAGAAAGTTTACAATTAAATAGAATATTGCATGACTAACACACGGACAATAGATATTGAAAATAACATATATCGCGTTTGCAATCACCTAATAATTGTATTATTGAATGATCTCTCACCTAAACAATTGTGTAATTGAGTACGTTCAACTGATTTGAATTCAAAATAAGAATATGATCGAGTGTATTAGAATAGAATTAATTTATCTCGAAAAAGAAAATTGAATATAATAGGATTATCGATTATTCAGGAATGAAACTAAATTATATAGTTGAGAATTGGAAATAGGATAGTAATAGGTGGAGATTTTCAGCACATCTCATATTTTAGTTCATACTCATCTTAGATAATTAGTAAATAATTTAGATAAATAAAGTAATCTCTTTTGTTATTTACATTTGAATTGATTACGAGTTAATAGAATTCAATTTAATCTTTATTCCATGTGCGACAAAACTCTTAACTCATCAAATCCATTACTAGTCAATGATGTCGTACGCTTGCAGGATTTATCCAAACAAGTTTTTGGCCCCGTTGTAAGGGAACAAAGTTTTCAAACCGAATTTATTGATTCGTATTGGATTCTAAATTTTTATTCTTTTATTCTTGTTTTGTTAATTTTGGCCATCCATTTTTATCTCTTGTGTTTAGTATTCTTCTAGGTACTATTTTGTAGTATTGTAGGATTATGATGCTGCAACAAAGTAAAACTTTTGCAATAATTAATCCCACATGGATGATAAGGATATGTTTGCAGAAGATATACATTGTGGGTTATGATATGGGATGCATTATACTGAATACTACTTGTATACATGCATTGACCTTCTAAGATTCAAGTTTCTGCGGTTTAAATAATATTTCAGGCGTCAAAAAAGATTCTGAACTAATCAGATGAAGGCTACATGTCTGTGGGCCAGAGTGTGAACATGCAGATGGAAATGAAGACACCATGCTTAAGGGAGTTGGTCTTTTCATGTTGAACAAGGAGGTACTTGCAAAATGTTACAACAAACATGTTAGGTTGGATAAAAACCAGATGCGTGTGGGTGATGTCGTATTTTGGAGTGAATTTAATAGGTATGGGATAATCCACTTAAAAAGGTTGGAAGGAAAGATATACGATTGCTAGTGAATTTAGAATATGTACTAGTCTTTCAACCCGATGCGATACCAATACTTCTTTGACAAATGATGAAATTACAAAGCTTTGGCATAAAGAGCTTAAATATGATAACAAAATAATTACATAGGAAGCAAGCGAAGAAGTAAAATTAATGAAGAAGAAATTACACAAATTCTTTCAATTTCATTGATTGTCAAATAATTGATTTAGTGATTAAGCTCGAGAAATAGGTAGAAGTCTACATGGTTGATTTTCAATCGAATAAATATGCAAGACATATCACATTGAAAGAGGCAATGTTAAGATTTAGATAATCAACAAAAAGTGGATAAACGTCAAAAGAAGCAAACTAAGCAAGACATCAAAAACTTTCTTCAAAGTTCCATGATATAGATTAGTGAAGTCAAGCTGATGATTATAAACTAGCACTTATTGGGAGACAACTTAATTTTCTTTCATTTTATTTATTATGCTTTCTAGATAACAGGTTAAGTAAATTAATTATTTTTGTGTGCTAATAGTGAGTTAGGCTTCTTCATCCTTACCCATTTTCACGTAAAAAAAATTTAATGAACAACGAATGCAACCCACGGTCGTAACCTATTCTGTGCCCCTATCTGCGGATGTAAAATCTTATTGTCGTGGCCTATTCAGTCCCCTAATGTTGCCACAATATACAACTATAAAATGTGGCCATCATATCCTATTTCATCCTTCCCTTCATTTAGATTTTCTTATTGATGTGTTTAAGCTTAATATGAATTGTTTCATATTATGATGTTGCTAATGATTGAGTTTCATTCGTTTTCGTAGGGACATGATACTTAAGAACACACAACTAACAATGGATGATGGAAAGGATACAACCATGAGGATCATCTATTGCCAGAATTTTGTTCCAAATCAGCCTTCATCATTATACATAAATCCGAGGAGTCTCTTATTCGTTCCTTTTATTTTACTTAATTGATAATATTTTGAGACATTTAGGGCAATATATAATTTAAGTTTGCGGGTGGAAAAAGACATTGAGTTTTCATTCGCTTTTATGTGCTTGTGTTTTTGCTTTATAAAAAAAATTGAGAATTTTGTGAAAGTTCAAAATGATTTTTTTAGTTTACTTGATTGTGTGGGTTAGGTAGTCTTGCCAATTATGATGTATATATTTGAAATTAGGTGTTATTTTATGATCATGAATAAGTTGCATGCTTAGAATTGATGCTTATCTATATGGAATTTGATACCCTTTGAGCACGTGAATTAAGTTTTAAATTGAAAATGAATAAGTTGATTCATATGCTTGATACGTTTAAATATCAGACTTAGATGTTAATCATGAAAACTACTATATTATACATCTATAAACGCAATTTAGAATAATTTGGGGATGATTGAACAGTTGTAGGAAGGTATTGATATGAATGGAGATTCCATGTGTGCAAATTCTTGTATGGATTGTCTAAAGACAAAAAGATGAAAATTAGGTGAAAGTCTTAACTTTGAGGTCGGTTTTTTAAGAATGGATGTTTAATGTGGGACATTGTACTAATCATTGCATAAAAAGGGAAAAAACTTGCCATGCTTTGAAGCTACCCTATAAAAGATCTCAATGAAGACACTTATTGAATATTCCATAAAGAAACTCAAAAGGGATAAAGCTAGTGCATAAAACAGAAGATGTACAACAAATCTAAAAAAGTAGGTGCATAAATCAGAAGATACACTACATGCCTTGATTAGTTCTCAAACACTTATTTGAGAAAATTGGACCTTAGACAATGGATTACTAGTTTAGTTGATTCTTAGAGGTTGGAGCAATTAAACTAAATGAGAATTCTTATTTGTTGAAATATTGATTGGCAATAAGTAAGATTTATCCAAACTAGAGAGGGTAATGATTAGTATAAAAATTCAGTCTTTGATTACACCTTGAAAATGATAGTTAAAAGAATAAGTTTAGGAGTGTGTATCTCACGAGTGAAGAAATGATACATTTAACAAGGGTCGGTAATTGAAATAACTTATGAATTTATGAGGTGTTTTACTTAATTCTTCACACAAATATATCAATTTTGTATTGGATAAATAAAAATTGATTTTGTTATCGTGATTTTCATGTTGTGCTTAGATTTATTACAATAATTTCAATCATTAGACAAACGATAGGTTATTTGATTAATTTTATAGTATTGCCTTGTTGACTGACCATAATTAGGTAATTAACTTTGCTTTCTTGTTTATTTGTTGAGATATGCTATAATTTTGTTTGAGGACAAACAAATGTTCAAGTTTGAAGGTGTTTGATAAATGCATTTTGTATACTTATCTAGGCCATTAGATTATAATATTTTTTTATTACTTTTAATAAATTATAGCCTAATCTCGAGTATTTATTGTTTGTTTTGTAAAATTCTGTGATTGAAGTGAAATTGTAAGAAAATGAACAAAAAATAGCTAAAATGGAAGAAATCCAAAGTTCAAGGGACCTAATGAATGGAAATTAATGAAGAATGAATTAACACACATTCTTTCGACACCATTGATTGTTCAATAATTAATTCTGTGACTAAGCTCTAAGAGGTAGAAGTCTATGTGGTTGATTTTGAATCGTATAAAATATGCAAGTCATATTACATTGAAAGAGGCAAGGTTAAGATTTAGATAATCAATGAAAAGTCGAGAAAAATCAAAACAAGAAAACTAATCAAAGCGTTTAAAGCGTTCTTCAGAATTCCATGCCAAATTCAAGCTAATGACTATAAACTAGTGTTTATTGGTAGACAATCCAATTTTCTTCCCTTTCATTTTTTATGTTTTCTAGATAATATGTTAGGTAAAATAATTATTTGTGTGCTAATAGTTAGTTAGTATCTTCATCCTTGCACATTTATCACATAAAAAAAAAAATTAATGTTCGCAGCCCGCAACCTGTGGTCATAACCCATATCATCACTGGCGGAGATAGGGGTGGCCCGGGTAGGTAGTAGCCCACCCTCGCCCAAGCCCAGCTTATGTAAAAAAAAATGGTTAAAGCCCAATTTATCCCACTGTCCAACTCAATAGCCTACTGTCCTAGCATATTTAAAAAATTGAAAACCCAATTTGTAATCCCAAGCCACATAAAATTAAACCCAATTCCCACCCAATGACCCAAACCCTCATGTGACTTTCTTCTTCACTCTCTCTCAATTCGAGAAATCCAATTCGCGAAACCCTCTCTCTCTCTCACACCCTTTACGCGAAACGGCAGCAAAACCCTCTCTCTGACTCTCTTAAACTCGAAACGGCCAAACCCTCATGTCAACCAGTCCACCGTCAACCGAAGTACCAATGCCATATGTGAGCAATGTGTTCTCACAGTTCAATTTAATCCAGTAAGTTACAGTGAAAATCGGCCATGCAGCCAGCCCCATGTTCTTCACTTTTTTTTCTTCACTCTTCAATTTCTTGTATTTCACTGTTTTGTGTTTAATTTCTTCACTATTTCGGGTTTAATTTCTTGTGTTTTACGTTTAGTATCTTGTTTCAGTTTCAATGTTGTAATGTCTTGTAAGTTGTAACTGTTGCTTTGTTTCAAACTTTCAGTGTCGATTCGGCCCTTGTGTGTGCAGTGCAGTTGTGAGTTGTACTTCAGGCTTCATTTGCTGCCTACACTCTGCAACGGCCTTCAATTGTGTGTGCAGTGCAGTAATGCAGTTAGATGGAAAAGTTAAGTGATATTTGATAAAATGGAAAAGTTTAGTGATTAATTGTGTGTGTGTGTGTAGTGCAATGCAGTAATGCAGTTAGATGCAGGCCACATTAGTGATTAGAGGGGCTG
>CAIGRL010184230.1:0-21065 GCA_903798325.1 Fraxinus xanthoxyloides | reverse complement strand
AAAAAAAAAAAAGGATTCTCAAACAAGACGTAAATAACATTATTTGAATACTACCCCACTCCAACTTTCTTACAATTTTGAAAGTTTGAAGGCCTAAACGACAAGAAAGAAAATTCAAAACCCCGATTATACAAATTCAAAGGTGGGGTTATCTCCCGCGCATGTTTCTCATTTTTGTCGAACCCACGAAAGGCCTTGTGATTTATGATATACTGTTCATGGCAAAACGGCAGGTATTTTCATCCTTAAATTAATCTGCAGTCTTCGAATCAAAACGTGAATATTCAAAGCACACTCGTCAATTCTTACACGCATAAACAGCTACGTTCAAGCATTTGGCCCTTTGTTGCCGTCCCAATATTTTATTCACAAATTCCACTAATTTAATCCCACCAATTTCTCACTCCAAACCCATTTCTCTTTCACTATCGAGTCTGAGAGCTCAATCTGATTGGTTTTGGGTTTCTGTTATTCAAATTTTGTAAAAACTACTACATAATTGGACAAATGAAGCGGTACAGAAATGGAGAAATCTGGGATTTTGAGCATGAAAAGATTGCAGTAGGTGGTGCTTTTATTCGTGAAAATAGTATATGTAACGTTAATAAGATGAATCACGGTGGCCGTAAAGTGATATTGGGTATAGACGGCGGGACTACCTCCACTGTTTGCGTATGCATGCCTTTGATACCCTTCACTCAGCCCCTTCCCGAGCCACTGCCGGTGCTCGCCCGGGCCGTGGCCGGCTGCTCCAATCACAACAGCGTTGGAGGTATATTTATGTACATATTTTCTTACGTTTTGTATAATTTGATTTATGTGAACACTATGTGTAGTATGCCATGCTTGGTGTAATACTTGGATAAATATTCCCCGTGTATCTGAATTTTGTAACGTGCTTTGGTTTTCTTTTGATTCTGTGGGGTTATAGTTTCACAAATGGGAATAATCTTTCAAGAGTAAATTCACCATATAAGTGGGACCTAACAATTTCTTGCTCGTTATGTAAAAAATTGTGTACTAAATATGGAGGACTGTTAAAGAAAATGAAGCCCCCAAACATCATTATATTTGGTGTTTACCATGTTTAGGATATGTATTTGAGATTATATTGTGATTACTTTCACTGTTTAGATAAATGCAAGCCACGATAAACTTTGGAGTCTGACATTTAGGATTTAGTGTCAGAATAAAGTTTGCTTAACTATTACCCATGTAAGATGGGAAATAAAATTTATGTCTATAAACATATTATGATTTTTTTTCCATTGCCGTCTAGTTTATCCTGATTATTTGGGTTTTACCATCTCTTTGCAATATGAAATTTCCTCTGAGGTGCATTTTCCATCATTTTATTTCATCACATTTTCTTTTTCCTAAAGCTAACTATATTCTAAGCCAGTCATAAAATGTTGAAAAGCACTTAGAAATTTCCTTGAGAATTTTTAATTAACTGTTATGACAATTGGGATATCCGCATTCCTAGATCAAATGTAATACATTAAGTTATATGCCTAACAAATTCCTAAGACTTAGTTTTTAGCTACTACATCTCTATATTCTCGAATACATGCTCTTTCGGAGCATTTTCATGCTAAAAATGATGTAGGGTTCAGTTAAAGATATTGAGTTGGCAAATGGCTATGTCGCAAGTTTTTTAGGGAAAGGATGGCAAAGATCAGTCACAAGTTAATCCTAAGCTAGAGAAAGGGGTGGCAGTTTGACAACCAAGGTTGTTGACATGAATTGCC
The DNA here is from genome assembly GCA_903798325.1 of Fraxinus xanthoxyloides. Taxonomy (NCBI): domain Eukaryota; kingdom Viridiplantae; phylum Streptophyta; class Magnoliopsida; order Lamiales; family Oleaceae; genus Fraxinus; species Fraxinus xanthoxyloides. The sequence goes on along the minus strand of CAIGRL010184230.1, from coordinate 19,314 downwards.
TTTTTCCATACTGGCAACCAAGTGGATGCACATTTTAGATAACATAGCACGAGAGATCAAATTTGTAGCCTTTCATCTGATGACTGATGGTAAAAGTAAAACTGTCACTTTCACAATATAGGTTTCTAAATTTGATTTGATGGCAGCTACTTGTACAGAATGTCCATTATAATTTTCAGCATTCCTGTTTTAAAAATGCAATCTGACTAATAATTAATTGAAATTCGAGTTTTCTAAGAAATTATTGCAATTTGATAGTTGGCCGTTTTATATTACATCTCTTTGCCTAAAGTTTGTGCAACTAATATTAGTGGTTAATTAATATAACAAAAGTTTTATAGTCATTCACTTTTGAATTCATATGTTGAAAATCAAAGAGTAAGAATTTTGGTCTTGGCTTCCCAGAGTTATGCTTAAATATTTGGATCTCAACATGACCCTATTTCAAGGTGTAATTATATTACTTGCTTTTAATTGCTAGAATACTCCATCATGGCGGATTTAATTGCTAGAATACTCCATCATGGCGGAGCAATACTCCTGCCTGCAACCCAGCCCACCTGATGAAATTGCATGATATTTTGGTCAATTCTCTATTACAAAGAAAAATGTGTGGCAGACATATGTTTCTCATCAATCTTTTTGTAACAAATTACAAGTCACTTTGTAAGTTTTGTTTCCCGACGCTTCTCTATGTTTTACAGAATCTGCCGCTAGGGATACATTAGAGCAAGTTATGGCGGATGCTCTTTTAAAGTCAGCTTCGACTCGTTCTGCTGTTCAAGCTGTCTGTCTTTCTGTATCTGGCGTTAACCATCCCACAGATCAGGATCGTATACTTAATTGGCTTAGGTTTGCTTCTCAGAAAGTTCCTGCCATAAACACTCAACTGTATAGTTTACTTGTATTGCTCTGGCCCATCAATTGCTATTCTGCTATTCTGAAATTTTTAATGCTCCTCCCCTCCCCCCTTTTAAAACAAAAAACGGAACACTTGCACATAAATTTTTGATTTATACTGAAATAAACGGAAATAACTTTAGCGACCGATCCACCAAAACTTACAAAACAGAAGACACGTGATACGTTTTAATTTCATGCTGGTAATAAAGAAGATTATATGTATTTGTGCAGTAGTAATTAAACATTTAGTTATACAGTTTATTTGATACCTGGACACCGCTTATGGAGTCTTGTTGTATCCATCACAATTTCTATCAGAAAGTTTTGATGATAGTGTAGAGGAGTAGGCATTTTGAACCACTCAGGGAGAGATCCTTTCCCTTGCAATGATATGAATTGAGAGGATGATACTGAATGGAATCAGATAAGATGGACTGGGTGGATGTCTGGGATGGATGCGGAGGTTTTGATGATAGTGTAAATGAGTCGGCATTTGGAACCACTCAAGGAGAGATCCCTTCCCTTGCATCATATGAATTGAGAGGATGGTACTGAATGGACTCAGAATGCATCACATTCAGTGCAAATGCTAATAAACCTCTGTAACACGTGTAGTAATCCATTTTGTGGTACAATTGTCTAATTGATATAACTGCTGTTTTATTTACATGCAACACACTACTGTTTCAGGCTGGAAATAAAAAATTATATCCTCATAACTTGGAGTTCCTAACTGCATATGTGAGGCTTCTTGCTTCTATTTTGTATTTCATCTGAGAGTGTTTTAAAGTGACGTGTACAGCTTATTTTATGGGTGCGGGCAGTTGGAGTACATAGAAAAACCCTATAGTTCCTGGCTTCTGAAGAACAAGGGTGCCAGTGACTTAAGTTAAATTTTTGATGTCCATTTCCTTGTCATCATCTGTATTCATTGAACTCTTATGAGGTCATCAGTAGGAGAAAAAAGTTATACTCCTGAATCCTCTTTTGACGAATTGTCTACTTTCCCAATACGGGACATGTTGCTTAACATGGACCCTTGATTAATGATAAAGATACATCAGATTTTTCCTACTGCGTACTAATTCAGACACTTTGCAGTAGAGACTTATCCTTACGATTGTGAAGTGTTTATATCTCCATTCTCCGCCTATTTATTTAATTGGATAATTTCTGTATTATTTTGAGTCTGCTGCTATTATATCAAGTTTTGGTTACTGATGACCAAACAAGTTTTTCCTGTTAAGTCTGGTATCACTGTTAATCAATATTTTGCTGTCCCTAAGTTCATTCTTTCTTTCCATTTTAGAGAAATATTCCCCAGCCATGTTAGATTATTTGTTCAGAATGATGCTGTGGCAGCTTTGGCAAGTGGGACAATGGGAAAGCTTCATGGATGTGTTCTCATAGCTGGTACAGGTACCATTGCATATGGATTTACAGAAGATGGAAGAGAAGCTCGGGCTGCTGGTGCAGGACCCATTTTAGGTGACTGGGGAAGGTAAATGCTTCATAATGCTCGTATATTCCATCTTCCTGAGTTGATTTACCACCCTTCTCCTTATTGCAATCCTCTTCTCCTTCACACAATAGTTAGTGATTTTACGGGAACTGAAAAAATGGCATTTTATTCATTCTTGGAAGGTGGAACAGCAAAATTAAGGCTGACTTAGTCCAACTAATGGTTTCAAGTTCCAATAATAATTTGCAGCAATGACTTTTCTGACAAAGCATATGAAAAACTGCATTCTGAGGGGTGATCCACGTTTCTTGTTTCCACGTGCTTATGGATAGGATAGGATAAACCTCAGGGTCTTGTTTTAAGCTCTAGTCCCAATTCATGTTGTTTTCAATTTTTATAATACCAGAATCCCTAGGATCTGTCATATTGGACTGCGGTGGCTAGTGAAAATACACAAGTTACCATTATACTTGTATTGTCCTCTACTAAAGTGAACAGGAATTCAAAAGGCATTAAGCCCCTGTTTGGCCCACATTAAATTTCTCATTCTCATTCTTCTACTCATTTTCAACCACACATTCTTCAATAAAATAATATTTTCCATCACATCAATAACCTTTCTTTCTTTTTCAACCACACATTCTCCATCAATTTACTATTCCAAAATACATTCTTCCAAAATAATATCCATCAAACACACTCTAAGTTTGGTTGATGACAGAAGTTGTAAAGTCCAACATTCCTCATCTAAGGGATAAATGAGCTGTTATGACCAAGAGCTGCAGCTACNAGCCCCTGTTTGGCCCACATTAAATTTCTCATTCTCATTCTTCTACTCATTTTCAACCACACATTCTTCAATAAAATAATATTTTCCATCACATCAATAACCTTTCTTTCTTTTTCAACCACACATTCTCCATCAATTTACTATTCCAAAATACATTCTTCCAAAATAATATCCATCAAACACACTCTAAGTTTGGTTGATGACAGAAGTTGTAAAGTCCAACATTCCTCATCTAAGGGATAAATGAGCTGTTATGACCAAGAGCTGCAGCTACATCCTAGTAGTTAGGAGCTGGAATCCAGTGAAGACAGATCTAGATTTTTATGTGTGCAATCTTGATATATTTCCAAGTACATCTCTCCAACGAATCTGGATATAGATTCTTGATTAATTGGGGTTTCGCATGCTTACACGAGCTTTATTTTCTTTACTTTAGGTTTCCTTAATTTTTCCAAGAATTATGTTTGTGCTGCATATTTTGATTGAATTTTGATAATCTTCTTCTCCTTCCAGTGGATATGGTATAGCTGCACAGGCACTGACTGCAGTAATACGGGCTCATGATGGCCGTGGTCCACAGACTTCACTTACACTTGGCATCTTGCATAAACTCAACCTGTCTTCACCAGATGAACTTATCGGGTACCGTTATAATGCTTAGATAATTACTGCTAAAATATTAAGTGTTAGTGTTAGTTATATTTTGATCTTAATAACAACAGCATTGTAGTTATATTTTGGTTTCAAAATGTTTTCGATCCATATTATTGATCTAAGGCTTTCCTATAGGGAAGTGCTTATTGATCAGCATTGTAGTTAGTGGCTCTATTTTGTTTGTGATGTGTTTTATATTCTTTTCGCCACTGCATTTGATGATGTCTTGTTCTCCATGCTGTATATACTATGTTTTTAACAAGTTTAATTCTATTTTTAAAGAGAATAAAGAGATAAGATGAAGTCATGCTTTTATTAAGAATTTGTTGTACCTTGATGCAAAGAGAAATGGTGTTTTGACTGTCGAGGAGTAAATATATCAACATTGGTGAGTTGAATAACTCAGCCGATTATAGTTGATGGCAAATGATAATTTAGCTGCTGGCAGTAATAGTCCTTCATTGCTGGGGAGTAAATAAATCGAAATTTTGGGAGTTGAATAAGTCGGTTGGTTATATTTTATGGCAAATGATATTTTGGCTACTAGCACAAATGTTATTTCGAGTATCATTGATTTTTTTTTTTTTGGAGTGGCAATAAGAATATAATAGCTCCTTGAAGCTTAGTTTGTATGTTACGAGTTTCTTTGGGTTGTAGTACGGTTTAACTTTGCATCTTTTTTGGACATTCTGTTTTATTTCTTCTTTACGGTAGTTTCTCTATATGCAAATTTAGTTTGAATTTTCTTCTGATTCCTTGCATAATATGTAGATTTAACTAATTATGGTATGTTGATAGAATGGTAGCAGGTCACAAGTGTGATTTGAATTTGATTTTAGGTGGACATATGCAGATCCATCTTGGGCTCGGATTGCAGCTCTTGTTCCTGTTGTGGTTTCTAGTGCAGAAGCAGGCGATGTGGTGGCTAACAAGATCTTGCATGATGCAGTCCAAGAATTGGCTTCGAGTGTGAAAGCTGTTGTTCAGAGACTGCATCTATGTGGTGAAGGTGAGGTTTTGAATTCATATCCACATGGCATATATGATCTCTACACTTTCTCTCGCTAGGAGTTTACATGGACGGATGCGCATTGTTACTCCTAAAAAAGTGATAACATGTTTAACCTACAAAATATCTTAAGGTTTGGACTCGGATGCCCAATTCAATTCCAAATTTCCAATAGCTTTAGAAAATGCCTATGTGCCACGTATAAAGGGTTTCATCCTTGATTATATACCCTTATTTACTTGGATAATGAAATTCCTTGCCTGCATTTGCAATCAATATCAGAATCCCTTTCCAAGTTCCAACCAATAGCAGAATACACACACTGCATGTGCCGCACCACTCAACATAAGTTCTGCTGCTATTTGATTTCAAGTCTTATTGACATATCCGCCATGTGAAGCCACCTTTATGCTATCTATCACAAGCAGGTTGAAGTGGGTGCCTCATCCATCCACTTGAATGTTGTTCCTACCTTTCTTTTTTAATGTATAGTGGCAAGACCTAGGAAATAGAGACATGCCTTAGGTTACTTTAATACATTATTGAAGGTGGTGTTGAAATCTCACCAGTTATTTTCTGAAAGATTAACTGCTTGTGTTGAGATCTTGCTAGCCTCCGGGTGTCCAAAAGCACCCATCTGCTTCTTGATGTGTACAAAATGCTGAACCTGTAATGACATTTTCTTCCTTTCTTTTTATCCCTGTGTGGCATTGGGAAGGAGATGGCATCACCAAACGCATACTGTCTCTAAAAACAAACTGGAAAGAAAACCTTTTTTAAGATAATACTTAGGCTTCTCTTAGGCAACTTCACGAGTAATTGAAAAAAAATGCTCATAGAGCTTAATCATACGTTTTAGAGTGGCAAGGACAAGCTGCACATACTATTTATTAGTCAAGCTTTCATTCTCTAGTCTGTGGCATTTGTATCATATCATCTCGTCAGTATTGTTCCAATATTAAGCTGCATAATATTTAAGAGCAAGATTTGGTAACAATATTTTTGAATAGAGAGAAGTTTTCTTGCACATAATATTACTCCTCCCATCTGCTCCATTCGATATACTAATTCATAATATTACGCACAGAGCACTAAATCCTGCCGCAGTTGTTCATATTAATTGAAATATTTTATACAATTACCTAACTGCAGATGGAAAGGATTATTTTCCTCTCGTAATGGTTGGTGGCGTCCTCGAAGCCAACAAGAGATGGGACGTTGGTAATGAGGTCATGAATTGCATCTCAAATGACTTCCCTGGGGCTCTGCCTATCCGTCCAAAGGTGAGAGCATATATTAAATTATTAATATATCCTTCCTGCTCAACTTTTCATATAGTTCTTGCTTGTAAAAGGTCGATGTTTATTTGCGTTTGGTATATGTGATTGAGTTAAAAGTTCGAAATATTATTATTTGGCTTCTAGCATTGCAATATCACGTACTATTACAGTTCTGAAAGACCCTGTAGAGTATCGGAAAATCGAGTATGCTAAATTCCAACTGGTCGCGGAAACCAGCAAGCAATAATATTTACTATTATCCCAAAATGTTGTCTTTTTCGTATATTGTGGTAAGAAAGTTTGTATATGATTGTTTTGAGTTCAGCTGGTCCTCTTTTCCTTGTTCAAATTAATATTTTTTCTATTTTTTATATTCTACTCGGTCTTCATCTTATGTTTTACATGTAAATAAATTAGGTAGAGCCTGCTGTGGGTGCTGCATTGCTTGCTTGGAATTTTTTGATGAGAGAATGTCATGAAGAACGACTTGCGAGTTACTACTCGTAGTTTTATGTGGCTATTATTTGTAAAGTAAGAGGGGGAATTATGTGTAGAAAAACAGTGTACCAATATACATTTTGTACGTGAAATTGGTTTTATCTTGTGATGGTCTGTTTTTTTTAATCATTTTTGTTTCTTTCGATTTCAGAAATTGTAGGGGAATTCTTATTCAATTTTTCTTTCTTTATTTTATGAGTTCGTTGCTTATAGTTCGTCTATATTCATGGGCATTTTGGAACTCGGGACTGGAATGCCAAGGCCTGAGTATTAAATGAGTTGGGATGGGCTGCTCTTAGGCCCAAGACATCCTGCAGGCCAGCCGGGCCGGACCATCCAATATTTGCTATTTTTAAATAGGAAGAATACATAAATCCTACATATTAAAATCACATTTCAAAACTAACAAATTTGTTAAATTATTTCAAAATTTAGGTGTTAACTTCAATTAAATATATATATTATATAATTAATTATTCATACTTCACCCTACACGGCCACCCCACTCACCTCGACCCCCACCAAAAATTTTCAAGAATTCAAATATGAAAATCACACCCCCGGACCCACCTTCACCCCATCTTCCAAAAAAATTCCAGATATTAAAAACTGGAAATCACACCCCCAATCCATGGATCCACCTACCCTACCCCTATCTTGCAAAAAAAAATTCAAAAATTTAAAATATCAAGTCGCGACGTGTCATCCGTGACTAAATTTGAATCAATATGACTGTCTGTGACCAAGTCAATCTTAATTGTGATATGGTATGTGATCAAGTCACAATTGACACAAAATTGATTACAACCGGTCACAATTAAGCACGGAGACATGCCCGTGTTAACAACAAGTTGCAATCGATCACAATTAACACGGAATTGTCACAACCAGTCACAATAAACACATATTTGGTGGCATACAATTACGGATTATGCTACGAAATATTCCAATAACTCAACACATTGAAGTCGAAATATTATAACTACAATTACAAACGAAGTATTGCAATAACTCAACCATTCAAACCAAAGAAGAGACGGAAATTGTTTACAAATTTCTGAATACAATTGATTCATCATTTCTTCTGTCACACATAAATCACACCTTGGCGTCATCAAGGCGACGTTTCATGTCATGAACTATTCGTATCTGTGCCATGTTATTCAGAACAATAATGTCAGTGCCAAAAAAGGATATCAAGAACAGAAGCCAGAAGTTTGCTTTGATCAAAGCTCCAGTGATCTTGAAATCGTCTCCTCTTCTAGGTTCTCTCTTTTTCCTCCTACCACTTAATCTTCTTCCATCGACTACACCTACCTCTAATAGCCGCCTGCCACCACAAGCTCCGTCACCTGCACTTTATTCATCTACACCGTCGATCGATCCACAACAACCAAAAACATCGTCATTTCCATCTCTCCTGATAAGCATCAACTCCTCATCTAACCTATTATTGACAACGATGTCTACTCTCCCGCTTGCAACCTCTCGACCAACAACTCACACATCATTCAGCCACCCACACCTCCATCCATCGGCAACAACAATAAAAACACCTGCACCACACTACGTACAAAAAAACCATCGTCGTCGCCCTCGCCACAACACCAACCCAACCACCACCATCGCCACCTGTACCACACCACCAACAAAAACCACCGACGCCGCCTCCACCACAACACCACCACACCCACCGCCACAACACCACTACAACCACTGCCAACAAAAATTTGCACCGTGCTCGTCAATTCGGGGTCAAGAATCGTCGGCGGAGGAGAAGCAGCCAGGGGCGACTGGTTTAGACTCTAGGGCTCGAATCGAACCGAAACAAGTACTGAATGCTATCCTATGGAACTTCACGAGCGGAGGTGACGAAGCAGCTACAGATTCACAGGGACGGAGATGGTTGTGTATGGGCGAAGCAGCTATGAGAGATGGAGGGAGGGAGAGAGAAGATACAGAGAGAAAGAAAAAGGGCTTCTAGGTTTGGGAATTAATGGGGGGTGGGGGTGGGGTGATAAAATATGCAGATTTAAAATTTTATTAATTAGAACTAATAATCTTAATTACCACATGGTTTTTGAAATGTAAACTTTATCACCTAATTTTTGAATCGTAATCTTGAAGAAAAGGGTTTTATAATTTTTCCTTAAATAAAAGAGACATGTCAATCACTTATCAACCCAAACAAAAGGGCCCAAACTAAAAAAAATAAAAATAAAAAGAACCCAGGTGGAATTCATCTTCCCCAGCTTTTTTCTTCCACAATTCTTCCGCCTTTGCAATTGCAAGACTGGTGTAGGCTCAACGACTACTGAAAATTTCGACAGAGCCAGAATAAGCGACTCCCCCTCGTCGGGTATTGGCTCCGCCACTGAATCTAGGTATAAGTTTGTGATATATCATAATAAATGAGTTATAAATTCTTATATTTAATTGAATTTATAATTTAATAATATAAGCGATGTCGCCTAAATCGATGTTAAATATTATTGATGCTAAATCTCTTACGAAATACTTCATAGCCTTCCATTTTAATAGAAAACCTTCTTAGATATCCTTTTGGTGCAAAATACCCTCATTCAATTCCATTAGTTAAGATATAAAAAACAATAAAAATGACCAATAATATAAAGGTCCGTTTGATTGCAAGAATGGAATTTGGGTGAATAGAAAATAAATTTCAGGGAATTGAATTGTCTAAAACTTGTTTTAATAGGAATTGTCAATTAATAGTTTTTGATTGATATAATCTTCTACCTAAAAAATATTAAAATTTTGGATCTTTTAATATTCATTTTGCTTTATTTTCCATGAAAATTATCCATTAAATTGATATAATTTATTACAATTGGAGATAAAATTTGTTTCCATTGTCAAAAAAAAAAGTTGCCTAGAAAAAGTTTTTCCCCAAAAACCAAGAAAAATGACCAAAAAGGGGGTTGGATGGAAAACCATTTGCCAAGAAAATTTTGCCTATCAAACAAGCAAAAATGTGAAAAATGAAAAACCAATTTCTAGTTTCATGGAAAAGAAATGTGGCCTAAGGGTAATTGACAAAATAACCCCCAATGTTATTATATTTGGTGCAACGCCCCGTAACCTTTCATTTTGGCGCAATAACCTCGTGACCTTTTGTTTTGGTGTGAAACCCTCATAACTAAAATATATAAATGAGTCTAACTAAAAAAATCAATATACATATATATATATATTAAAAGTTCATCTTTCCCAATATTTTGAAAGATTTGAGACTTACGGTTTCTTAATTTTTTTTGCTTTTTGTTTATTTAAAAATGAGGATGAATTCGTCACTGTACAAGACTTTATGAAAAAAAAAAAGATTAGAATGCTGTATTCCACAGTTTGAATGATTTAGGAGAATTTTGCACTAAAATGAGAGGTTGGGGTAACGTTATAAGATATTGCGTCAATTACTCTTATATTATTGGCCATCTTTACCGTTTGTAACCCCTAAACTAACGAAATTAGAAGTTAGGGGGTCTTCCACATGAAAAATGTTATCTAGGGGGGGTATTCCGCTAAAATGAAAGGATATGGAGGTATTCCGTAATAGAAGCAAAAGTCGGGGGATTTTGTTCTATTACTAAATTCACGATCCTTTTGAACAACGTTGACTGAGACACTAGCTGCCGTAAGGCTTCGAGCTACATATATGTTACCTTTACAGTGTTTCGAGATGATCAGGGAGTAACAACAATTGGAGCCGGGGGAACCAACTTGTGATTTGGTAAGCATTCCCATTCGCTTTCCTCGGTGTGAGTTACTGTGAAATACTTGGGAACCCAATTTTCATCTTTTACCTTTCTTTCTTTTGCAACCTCTCTCTGCTTCTCCTCGACCACGCTCTTTGCTTCCCTGGCTTTCTCCCAGCATTTCTGTAGAATAGCTTGGCTTACCTCGGCCCATATCACAGTTGATTCACTTGGAAGAATACCCTAAAGCGTAAAATCAGATGATCAGTATCAAAAGTAAACAACCAAATAAAATAATGTGTGCACCATTCCGACACCAGAACTCGAATAACTTGCTATTAACATTCGAATAGACATCCACACGTTCACTTCTTTCCAAAGAAGTGAATTACACTTCCATTTTAGTCGACATATTTTAGTCTGACTGTGAGCACGTTATGCTTGGCTGTTGTTGGTTTAACTGTCTACAGCCTACTTGGAAATATCATTGTTCATGGCAAAACAAGACTGAGATGAAAATTAGTAGTGAGCTACCTGAATTCAAATGTATTAACTATAATATTAACAATTGAGATTATCAGCTACATCAGACCATGAGACCAAGCAACTATTTGTGGTAATACTTTACCTTCGAGTCTTTGACAATAGGAGTCTTCAGTCCTGAGATCGCTTCGTTTGCATTGTAGATGGTCGTGACTCTTTCACTGGAAACATCTTTGATGGTGACAGTTCTACAATTTAAACAAGGAAAAAAGGAAGAGCAGAATATATCAATTATGCAGTCCATTTTAACATCTGATGATAGATATATATTAAGGCACTTCGTAGTGGGAAGTAGTGAATCTTGTGAAATAAAAGACAATAATGAATTCATGTTAGTTGTAAGGTACCTGTCCCAGTGGCCGTTAATCTCGTAAAGGGTCTGTGATGTCGATGACAGAAAGATCTTTCCTTTAATCGACCTGTTTATTGATCTACGGGAGAAAAATGAGTTGCCTCTGTAGCATAGCTCTGCTTCAAGACCAGTTTCTTTACATTGGATTGTGACATTGCCCGACCATTCAACCCCAGGAACAGGTAATAATCTGATCACAAGCTTTGGCGACTTCATTACATAAGTTTCATTCTTATCAAGGAGATTCAACTGTCTTTTTCCATGCACCTCAGTTTCAATATGAGTCCCTATACTTTTGTAACATTAATTAGGATAAAATAGTGTAGATTCATCATTCATCTATACAAAAGAACATTTTTCAAATATGGTTTAGGGAAGAAGAGTTAAGTACCGCAGAACTTGGGAATGGGTGAATGACACCATATCATTTCGATGTTTTCTTTCTCATCAGTAGCATGTAGTGCAGTTACTGGGGGATGATGCGACACCTGACATCATCAAATACAAAATCTCAGGGTTCCAACAACATAAAGCACATATATGGCTAGTTGAAATGCATTCAAGGCACAGCAAGTTAGCTAACGGAGTGCTCAATTTGAGTCTCTTTCTGATGATTTCGACAGAGCATCCATGAACGAGGAAAAGTAATCAGAAAATGTGGTCCTATATGAATCCTAATTGCTAGTTCTATTTACGAAAGTGTAGTGCTATTTAGCACCACTAGTGTTTAACACAAGTCTAGGTTGTAGTACCAGTCACATTAAATTATAGGTTCAATTAAATGAATCATATAATTTCACATTTTATCGAATATATCATATAATGTCGCATAGATTGGTATTCAGCACAACTGGTGCTAGATATCATTATTCTTTACAAAACCTTAGGCATCATAATAAGAATCCGTGCCTACGCAAAAAGAAGAGACCATAGTGCTTCTAAATACATAACTGAATGTGGAAACAGCAGAGTTGCAATCTTATTTCCGACGTCGGCAAATAAGCATAATTATCAGCATTGATACAGAAGATGAATGTACCTGCTCAAGTAGGACATTGAGCGTGCCTCGCGAGACATGATGAGTCTCTCCAAGAATAGGATTGTAAGGAGCCACGCCAAACGGCAAAGGACGCTTGGTGGATATGGACCAAGCAATAACAGATATGAATCTGTCAAGAGGGGTTTCCCCATTGTTGCACTTGCTTAACATATCCGTTTTAATGCAGTACACTGATTCTCCATAGCATTGAAGCTGTGACTTTGGAAGGTTGAAGAGCGGTGGCAGCTGCATTTTTTAGCCAATAAAAATCATATAGGTCTAATAAGCGAAGGATTAACATGACCACGAGCAAAATCTACAGCTTAATTTACACACACAAACTAAATAAAATAGGAGATGGGAAATATAGCTTGCCTGAAGGCGTCTGAGATCAGATCCTGGGTGCACACTACTCAACAGACTGAAAATGCGTTGAAGCAGATTGCGAGGTCCATCAGAATTCTCTTCCTCCAGTGATAATGGTGCAGTTAGTACAGCATTTGAATTTGCATTTGTCCCCAATTCCCCTTCCGTAAACTGCAATTATTTCATAATAAATAATAAAAATGACCTCCCTCTCGCTGTGGGTTTTTGTTTCTAATATTAATTATTAATTTCCATCTTTCTTAAATAAATCAACTATCAGAATTATTCAATCCTAGCATCTACGAAACAATTTGATTGCATACCAAGTAATAATAGAAAGACTCACCCCCATGTTTGGTATACATTAAAATTTCATTTTCATTCTTCTACTCATTTTCAACCACACATTCTTCAATAAAATAATATTTTTCATAATATCAAGAATTTTTCCTTATTTTTCAACCACATATTTATCATCAATCTACTATTTCAGAATCATTCTTCCAAAATAATGTGGCTCAAACACACCCCGAGTAAGAATTATTTTTTGGACGATTATAGTTCTATTACAATTCAATTCGTTTTTCATTATGTACTTAATTTTCAAACTGTAATAAATACTATAATTAATTAACATTAACATTAGCATTCATTTAATTAATATTAATTAGAATTTATGTCCATGATATTAATTTCAATATTTTAAAAATCGACATGACCATCAACCTGAAAAAGAGAAATGGTCAAATGTCAAAAGGTTGAATCGGGATCGAACCATGGATTTTAAGAAATTAAAAAACACAAATTAAAAAATTAAAAATATATATACATTTACATATTTTAATATCCCAAAAACCGGGCAGTTTAACGAGTTTTGAGGTGGGTTTTTAATTATAGGTTTTATAAGTTTAACATCATCATTTCCGTCCCAATTCCCAGTTTTTCCGATTGAACCTATCGGACTGATCAAATTTTTAAAACACTAATTAATTCTCAATTAATTAACCTTCACATTCATTTAATTGATATTAATTAAAATCTCACATTCAAGAATGCAATTCATTATTCATGTTCATGTATATTAATTAGTATTCAGTTTCACTTAATTGAAAATTAAATTATATTCATTTGATATAAATGATTTAAAATTGATTCACGTATATATTCCTTAGTATTAATTCTAAATTAACTAATATTCACATTAATTCATGTATCGTATTTGTCATTCTTTTTCATTTATGCATTTAGTTATAATAATTAAAATTTATTTTCAGAGCTTGCATTTTTATTATATTTAGACTAAAATGGTAAATGAATGGTCAAATATTACTTTCACAACAATTATAAAACATTTCAAAATAATATGCAACGTATGTTGAATTCTGATCAGTATTATAAACAAGTGAATGATCCAATTATGAAACTAACAATTGGGTTCTCCAGAGATAAACAAAATTCAGCTCAGAATTCGTATATGGGCACAAACACATACATCAGATACACACTGAATATATATATATATATATATATAGAGAGAGAGAGAGAGAGAGAGAGAGAGAGATGGAATATATACCATTTAAGAGTAGTGGATTGACGGCAGAGAAAGGTTTTGAACAGTTTTCTACAAAGAGAAGAGAACGACTATCCTCCTATATCTATATATTCGTGTGTGGGTTGAATTGAATTATATGAGATGCAGCAGAAGGACCTATTCAGAATAATACTAAAGTATACATCTTTTTTTCTTTTTCTGCTCCTATTCTGATAGAGAAAGCTGAGAATTCTCGTATGTGTTCTTTCTTCTTCGTTACGTTTTCCCCTCTTTTTCCTTTGCTCTTTTCTCTGGGCGAAAGAGAAAGTTGAGAATTCTGGTGGTGTTTTCTTCTTTATTACGATATCATCCTTATATATTTGCAGTGAGCTAATTTTAGTATTTATAAACCTGGGAAGTAGTAAAACATTGCACGCATAGTTTAACTTATTGCCAACTTTCGGCGTGAATGGATTGCACGACTTAGTATCAGGGTACGAGGTTTTTTAAAGTAACGATTTTGAATATTTATAAGAGTTCGATTAGCGATTTTTAAATAATAAAGTTATATATTGAGAACACGATAAAAACTCGTTTGTACATAGAATTAATTTCGTTGATTGACTCGAATGTCGAGAAATGATTCTTGATTAACAAAATCGTTCATTTCGATGAATATCAAGATTTTGGGCCAATAAGAATTGAAACCAACCAATTACAATATAATATAATTTAAACAAATTTTCTAGAAGTTCAAGGGTCATGGTCAACAAAATAAAAACACAAATTTCTAAACAAATATGATTAATTTGACATGAGCAATGTTGGAATCATCGATTGTTGTATCTAGGTCTCGTGACTAGCGGCAATGTCTTGTGACTCCATCATGAACAATACGTTAGTTCCACAGTAGATGAAAATTTGACAAGTTGCCAACGGTTGAGATATTATGTAAATCAAGCGGGTTAGTTTCATGCATAAACATATCTACAATTGTCTCTAAATTATTATCACAATAATTAATAATGTTTGAAATTCAATAAAATTTCATGGAATGATCACATTGAATATGCATAATTTAACATTTCTACTATCTAATAATTGATGCAAAAAAAAAAATTATATATACATATATAGTTTCAAAAACACAATATGTAGGTTATAATCAAGTTTTTAGTCACGAATCTCACATTTAATAGACCACAAATTACCCAATTAATTGATCACAATCACTTTTCATCTCATCCTACGAAACCTCACCTCTCTCCATCCAACTCCACCACCGCCTACACCATCCAAATCATCATCGCAACCCTAAATCCACAACCCACCACTTTCACCCTAAAATAAATAAATAAAAAGCAAAGCAAAGACTACCAAAAAGAGCAACAAGTTAAAATATCAAAAAAATTGGTAATAATTTAGTCGGGTGGGATGGTGTGGGATGGGGTGATTAGCACATAACGTCCACATCTTTCGTTGTTATTGTGAAAAATATCTTTACCTTTTAACACATCAAATTCACGTGCCCAAAGTCCCTCTTGAACTCATCCACACAGATGTATGGGGACAATCACATATTCCCTCTACCTCTGGCTTCAAATACTACATAGCCTTCATTGATTATTTTAGCCGATATACTTGGTTATATCCAATGAAAAACAAATCAGATTCTTTGAACATTTTCATTCAATTTCAGAAACTTGTTGAGAATAAGTTTGATAAAAAAATTAATATCCTCCAATCTGATTGGGAAGGAGAATATAGAAGTTTTGTCAATCATCTCTCACAATCAGGAATTGAGATTAGACACCCTTGCCCACACACTTCAGCTCAGAACGGAAGGGTTGAAAGAAAACACCGTCACATCGTAGAAACTGGTCTGACTTTACTTGCTCAAGTCAAAATGCCACTAAAATACTGGTGGGAAGCCTTCCAGGCTGCTACCTTCCTCATTAATAGAATGCCCTCACAAGTTCTTCAAACGAAATCTCCTTACCAGGTACTGAACAACAAAAGGCTGACTACACATTCCTAAAAATCTTTGGGTGTTCATGCTATCCTTGCCTAAGACCTTATCAAAGGCACAAATTCAGCTTCCACTCGATCAAGTGTGTCTTCCTAGGCTATAGCTCATCTTACAAAGGCTACAAGTGCCTTAGCCCTACTGGCAAAATATACTTATCTAGACATGTAATTTTCAATGAATCTGAATTTCCGTTTGAGTCAATCTTCCTTGCAAAGGATAAATCAAAGTCCCCTGAACAAACTGTTATATCCTACTCTCAGTTACCACTTCCATACTCCACTCCCTGTACAGAAAAAAATTCAGCCGATGCCACCCCTTCTGAAGCTGCACCATAGCAGAGTTACCTCATGATGAGTTCAACATTACAACTGAAAGAGAAATCTCCAATGATCAATATGAATCTAAACAAAATGATGAATCAACTGATAATGAAAATGCTGGAGTAAGAGATCAAAGCATCAGTGAAATAGAAGTTCCATCAGAACGCAGTGATGAAAGAGGAAGAAATGGACACTCCATGATAAAAAGAGCAAATGCTGGTATTTTCAAACCTAAAGCCTTATCCACTCAGGCAATCGTAAGTAAACTAAGTGGAATTGAACCTGAAAATCCTACTGAGGCCTAGAAGGATGAAAATTGGAAGAAATCAATGATTGGGGAATACAATGCACTGATTAGAAATAAAACATGGAGGCTAGTACCTCCATCTCCATCTTACAACACAGCGGGAAACAAATGGGTGTTCAGGTTCAAACAAAATTCTGATGGATCATTCCAAAGATTCAAAGCAAGATTAGTTGCAAAGGGTTTTCACCAAACTCCAGGATTTTGATTTCTACGAGACTTTTAGTCCAGTATTGAAGACATCTACGCTGAAAATCATTCTCACTATTGCAGTCTCAAAGGATTGGAAAATAACCAAGTTGATATCAACAATGCATTCCTCAATGGTGAATTGGAGGAAACTGTCTATATGCACCAACCAGAATGTTTTATTGATAAAACAAAACCCAAACACGTTTGCAAACTTGAAAAAGCTTTGTATGGACTCAAGCAAGCACCAATGGCTTGGTATGACAAGCTGAAAAACACACTAACTGACTGGAAGTTCGAACAATCAAGAGCATAATCTTCACTCTTTTACTTCACAACAGAAAAAGGATATCATTTTCATACTTCTTTACGTGGACGATATAATAATCACTGGCAACAATAGTGATCTACTGCAGAACTTCATAAATAAACTCCATAGGAAATTTGCACTCAAAGATATGGGCGAGCTTCATCATTTCCTAGGCATAGAAGTTCACAGGCATAATGTAGGGATTCATCTGACACAATCACAGTATATATCAGAGTTGCTCAAAAGATTTGATTTTCAGAACATCAAACCATGTCCTACTCCTAGTGCAATTGGAAAAACAATGTCTAAGACCAAAGGTGAAGCCTTAAAAAATCATTCCGTTTACAGGAGTGTTGTTGGAGATCTTCAATATCTGTCACATACCAGGCCAGATATAACCTTTTTCGTCAATAAACTCAGCCAATTCTTGCAGGAACCAACATTAGTACATTAGCAAGCAATGAAGAGAGTCTTAAGATACCTAAAAGGCATAATCAATCAAGGACTATGGATCAAAAGAAGCGATAATCTAATGATAACTGGTTACTCGGATGCATACTGGGCATCTTGCCCTGATGATAGAAGATCAGTGGCAGCTTAATGTATTTATCTAGGAGACAACCTAGTATCTTGGTCGTCTAAGAAGCAACACGTTGTCGCAAGATCAAGCACGGAAGTAGAATACAGAGCTCTTGCCTCTGCTGCATCTGAAATAGCATGGATATAGTCCCTATTTAGAGAACTCAACTTACAATCAACCTCACATCCAATTATTTGGTGCAACAACCTCAGTGCTGGAGCCTTGGCAGCCAATCCAGTATTTCATGCTAGAACAAAGCACATAGAACTAGATGTCCACTTTATAAGGGATAAAGTTCTTGCAAAAGATCTGGAAGTGAAATACGTTCCTACTGCAGATCAAATTGCCGACTTGATGACTAAAGGTGTCTCACACTCAAGATTTGCTTATCTGAAGGACAAGCTTGGAGTGTCAGTACCCCCCCTCCAGCTTGAGGGAGGATGTTAGAACTTACAGCTGAATTAATCAACTAAGTGCAAAGATGGCACGCTCAAGGTTTCACAGAATCAGTTGCACCAGAATTTACTCAGCTCTCTCTCCTTCTTATTGTCGGACCACCCCATGCTGATCCTTAATTTATTGATCACCATTGATCCCCTTTTCACACTTGTACAGCTAAGATTAAAGATCAAGAATATTCTTTTCTTGCATAAATTTCACTTCACCTTCATTGTAATTTTGTATTCAAGCTGATTAATATATTCTTTTACAAAGTTTAACTAAGGTCAATGATTGTAGGGTTATAGTGCAAATCCGACGAAATGAGGAACTTGAAACAAATGCCAACTTTACAAATGCATGTCAAACTTATGCATCAATCATCAACTCATAAGTTGAGTATGTGTACTTTGATGGGAGTGTACAACAACAATATTCAATGCACTATTGTGTTTATGAGAAACACCACTACTCACTCATTTCTAAATTAATTGAAGGAACAAAAACAATTAACTGTACTTGTAGCATCAAATGTAGGATGAAATTTAATGGCAAGTTTATATGGACTGGATTTCAACCACGTAAATTATCCATCGTCCACTTGTTGATAGATGTCATGCATCAGGTTAAGTGAGAATTCAATGTCTCAAAAATTTATAATAATTATTTCGCTCGATATTATTTGTTTGTTGACGTAATATATTTGCAGGTATTCGTAGTAATACAAAGCTGAATTCTTAACCAATATAGATATTTTGGTGTTTATGAAAATTATACAGTGAAGTTTCGGGGTGTTATTATTGGATATGGATGTTTAATATTCTGCTTCATTTCACTCAATTGTAGAACACTAGAACTCATTTCTCAGTCCCAATTTGTGATAGAAAACATTGAAACAGATTATCGATCCAAAACAATCAATAATCAACCATGAAACCATCCATGTTGAAATTAATGAGAATATCAAAATGAAAACGGAAGAGTACCTTAAACCATAGATT
>CAIGRL010184216.1:0-11153 GCA_903798325.1 Fraxinus xanthoxyloides | reverse complement strand
CGACCTGGCAGTATGATCGCAGTGTTACCCATGATGGACGGAAGAATACATATTCCCTTACCATCAAGGGAAAAAAGATTGTGTAGGCACCTCGGCGTGAAGGACCCTCTCCATACAATCATCTAGTATTTGTATCAAATTTATTATATACAAATAATATCTAGTTAGTCAACATGGAGGATGATGGGGAATCATTTATCACCATAATTAATTTCCAAAAATATAGGGAATCCAGTCCCTATTTTAGCTAGTGACTTTTAATGATCAATTATTGATAAAGAGAACAAATAATATATATGATTTAATTGAATTGAAGAATCTTCTGGTTTTTTAGTGAATGTCCATTTGAATTTTTAATTTCACATTATTATTGATTTAGTAATGATCCAACTAGTCATATCAAACAATAAAATCAAATTGAACTTCTAGATCAATATAAGATATAATTCAATATTTTAATTTTGAAGAATATTATATAATCATATAATAATAAATCAAGTAGACGTACTAATCAATATCAATATTTTATGAGTTAATCTTTGTTCTCTTCGTACAATTGTCCTTCTCTGCATTTCTATTTCAAATGTGTTTTCTTTGTTGCACTTCTATTTGCTTATTCAAGCTATATATTGTTCTGTAGGTATCTTTAAGAAATTGAATACTAACAATACTACTTGAGCCTCTTCCAAAGCATTCATCGCTAAATTTAGAAAGAATTCTTTGGAAAACCTACCATGGTTTTAAAAAAGCAATCAAATATCTTCACATAAGAGTTCTCCATTATTTGTGAGTGCACAATAAACATTATAGCGCACAAACCAATGCCAACTTTTCTGTCAAGATATTTAGTTGTTCTTTTAACCTGTGATATGCTTTCCGAAGGCTTCTTTCTAAATGTTGATGATTACTTCGGAAAATGTCAAAATAGGAAAAAGCTAATCCTTTTATTATTTAGACCATATTTAATGCGAGCAGAGACTTCTTTCATTTTGTTTGTGAACGATACTGAAAAGTTGTGGGTGGGAAATTGAGAATAATGTGCTTGATTTAAGAACAAGCTGGAGAAGCTTCTTAACAATGTTATCATTACAGGTTCACACACTAAACTGATAATTAGAGTGAAAAAGTAAAAGTCTTTTCTAAGGGATACTTGTTTATTTTCTGCCAACTGATTCTCAAATTTACTGTTTCATCATTTAGTAATTATTGCAGTTTTCGATTTAGATAACATGTCTTTTCTAATGCCTTCACATTCATGTTATAATAGAGTTAGCAAGATTGAGAAGAGAAAGTTATTTGAGATTTGTAAAAACAAGAATGATCCCAAGAGGGAGACAATACATCTTCCTAAATGATAGGATTTGGTGTACCATCGATGCAGCCTGAGAATATTAATCAATCTCTTCCTGATTCAGCCCAATTATCAACAGAAGAAGACATTTCACTCCCGGATAATGACCACAAGGTTGTTTTTTCACTTATCTTACCTCTCTTTGTTCGTGGTATACAGTTGTGGATTTGTGTATTGTGTAGATAGTTTCAGTTCGAACAATATAAAGTAATTCCATATTTCTGATGTATGTAGTAATCATCACTAATTTAGAAAGAAAAAATAGAGTTCTGTATTGTTGGCAGTAAAGTATCAGCGTTCGAATTACGTTCTACACCAAAACCTGAAAGTGCTTATATGAATACTGTTTTAGTAATTCATTTATGTTTCTTTCAAAATGATTTTATGGATTCATCTAGGTAAGTTTACTTTTATTTTACTTTCTTGACTTTGAAGAGCATTCTTCCTGGATTAGAACGGTATTCTTCATTATTTTTACTTTTGGAGTACATATTAGTGCGGTAATGATTTAGCTTCTATCAATTCTATTTTCGAAATTTCATATTTGAACTAATAACACTCAACATATTGACTTCAAATGTAAGAGTTTCTCAAGAACTCAAATATTAGTTTCTTCCAAGTCTTTCTCCTAACGTAAAGTCTAGATCTAGATCTAGTTAATAATAACCCTTTAAAGGGTTGGATAAGTTGTTAAACCTGAATATCATCTCTCCAACATCTTTTTGATAAGTATCTCAATTCTTCTTAGCAAATAAAAAAACTTAAAACACATTTTTGACACAACACATTGACATTTTCTCATTTGTCAACTATAATATATTGAAAATGATAGTCACCAAAGACAGCAAATTTGTAGCAGCATTAGTGGTGTCAAATGGGCTAAGCGGCTTGACCGCTCGACTAGTGAAAACGAGGCTCGTGAGCGGATCGGGCACTCGGCTTGTGAAAACGAAGCTAGTGGGTGGCTCAAACTTGCCAAATACCGAGCCCGCTTGGCTCGCTCGTGGGCGAGATCGCCGTGAATAGTGACTGTTTCGGTCATTAAACAATTTCAGTGTGTAATGGTCACTGAACTTTCAAAGTGGCCATTTTGGCCACTTTATTTGTTTATTTTCTTTTTTCTTTTTTTTTGTTTACTCTATAAATGCCCCAACCTATTTCTAATTTTTTTTTTTTCACACAACATTCCACTAATTCTCTCTCTCTTCTACATTCTACAATTTATTACATTTTCATTTTTACCTTCAACTTCAATTATTCAAGTATTCAATATCAATTAGTACACTACAATATTACACATCAACTTTCTTTCAATTATTGATTTATTTTCATACTCTTTATTTACTTACTTAATTACTTATTATACATTGCATCACAATTCACAAATGGATCCACACTCATTCGGTATCATAGGCGAATCACCTATACACCACAATGTCAATTTCAGAAAGAATTTTCTTGTCTGAACCAAGTATCCATTCCCGAAAATATTCTAGATTTTGATGTTCATGGAAGTAGTAATCCAATTGATTTAGATGACGTTGATGTTCTCGCAGCGGAATATGAGGAAAAACAAGAATTAGATATTCACGATAAAAGAGGGAAGCGAAAGGGGAAAAAACAAGCGATATGTTGGGATTACTTTAAATTGATTCCAACGAGTCGTGTGGTCGATGGAGTCCCATAGTCTAAACTAGTATGTAAATATTGTTAACAACGATTGACATGGTAAAAATGTATTGATACCACTCATCTCAATCATCACTAAAAAGTATGTGTAGCCAAACATGGGCTTCTTGTTGCCGGTCAAACGCAATTACAAATTGGTAGACCAAACACCGGTTCTACTTCTTTGCCACTTTCCACATGAATATATTCGAAGGAGAATTCTCGAATGAGAATAGTAAAATTCGTTGCCACTGCTGAGTTGCCTCTAGTAATAGTGGACAACCAACATTTCGTCGCGTACGTGAAAGAATATTTTCAATCTAGGTAAGTTGAAACACTCTTCGTTCAGATACAACAGAATATTTCCTTTGTACAAAGAGAAAATTGATTATCGATTTGCAAAAATATGGGAGTGTCATATCTTTAACTTTGAATATATGGGAATAGATTAATAAAAGAGCTTATATAGTTGCAAGCCTGCAATTGCACGCTACATATGCCACTTTGGTGTATGCATAAAAAAACTATTGCTTTTAAAATTATTGAGTTTCCTCACAATGCTAACAATATATATAATGCTATTATGGACATTATTAGAGAATATCATTGCGTGAGTAAAATTCGTTCATTTAATTCGACAATGCTAGTGTTAATAAGGCATTTATCGATAAATTATGTAGGGTATTGCAGCACGATTTCAGTGGTTATTTGTTTCATATTCGTTGTGTGTGTCATATTTTTAATTTAATTGTACATGATGGTTTGAAACATATTAAGAATGAAATTCAAAAAATTATAGATACACTAGTATATATTACGATTTCGCCCCAAGTAAAAAATAAGTTTTTGAGGAATTTTGTACCGAATTTGGGGTGACAAATATGAAAGTATTTGTTAGTAACGTAGGATGTAGATGGAACTCCATTTACTTATTATTAAAATTATGCGAAGGTTTTGAACATTTAATAACTAAATTTTATAATAATAGGCATATTANAGAAGCAATGATGATACTAGTTTGAATGAATCCGATTGACTTTTAGCTTTTAAAATTAACAAAATTTTGAAAGTTTTTATGACTCGACAAATATTTTATGTGAAGTTTACTATCACATTAGCTGTAGGTACTTGAACATTTTTATATTATTGTAAGGACTTTTCATAAATACAAAAATGATCCAAATTTTCGTCTAATTATTTATCAACGGAATTAAATTTTAGAAAATATTAGAAAGAGTTGCTTATGTTATTTCCTTTAACATGCATCATGGACCCTCGATACAATTTATCAAGTACTAAATATGTAATCGATTAGTTTTAACTTTTAATATACCTATCACTTATAGAAATTTGGAACAAACTTTATGTGTAATATATGAATTATATGCAGAACGAATGAGTGCAAATATTAGTCGGGTACCTTCTGCACCTACTCATCCCACTAATATTGAAGAAGATGATACTCAAATATTAACTTTATTCAAATGCATTAATACTCAAGTCCCAAAATTTAAACTTGTAATTTTATTTTATTTTTTTTAAAAAAGTATTAAATAATGTTCATACTTTGAACCGGTGACACTATAAGTACTAATAGATTTATTTTCAATTCGTTTTTTATAATCCTTGTTTGGTGGGGATTAAAATCAAACCTTTAGTAGAATTTGATAAAACATCGATGAAATATATGGTTGAAAAGTTGGAAATCTACACACACACACACACACACACACACACACATATATATATATATTCATTTCCTCTTTCTTGTCTTTATTTTTTCTAAAACATAAAATCGTAAACTTCTTTTTTTAAAAAGATGGTTGAATACTTGGTCTATGTTTTCAAATTCACTCAATTTGCATCGACATTTACCTAATAAACACAAATAACGCACAATTAAGCTAAAATTCATCCAAAACAACAATAAGTATCCTTGTTTTGCAGTCTAGATAATGGTATAAAATAAACTTATCAATAATCAAATTCAAAATTTATTAGGTGGTTAAGGAAAAAGTTTATCATGATTTTCCTAATAAGAATATTAAGAAAACAACTATGATATGTGATGACATAAAGCCCCATACCCGACCCGGATGACCCGACCTCAACTTAACATTTTGGGCCCAATCCAAGGTCAGGCCCACTGTTCGAATAAATGACTCAAGCCATATCCTCCTACTGCCCCGTCACCTAAAAAGTACTAATCATATTCAAACACAAAATTTTGGCTTATCACTAATTGTATCCCAATTAAAATTGTCCACTTCAATGCAACACAAACACCCTAAATAAACTAGAAGAACTCCAGGTACTTGGATCTTCTTAGGACTCCACCTCTAACGTCTATAAATACATAACCTAGCCTCATATATCGAGTAGATTTTCATAAGCATTCACCGTAGTTTTTCTTAAGTACTAGTCTGACTTAAGTATTGGAGGGATGACGAGGACACACCTTGATACCTTGGTTTCAGGTATTGAAGATCGGATCACGCGGAGCTCTCCACTTCGGGTCGGGTTTTCCTAGGTACGAATTTTGGTAGCATCATGGGCGTCGTTTGTGGAAAATGCTATTAGAAGCCATCATTAACACACGTTCAGTACATCTTCCGGCAAGCTCATCCACCCCTAACCAACCCACTGTTATAGACCTCCCGGCCCTTTAGGAGGTTACATCAGGAGAACCACAACATCCACTCGTAACAGTCACACCAGCCGCATTTGAAGAACTTCGCCAACAGGTGGCCGCATTGACCCAGCTACTGCAAAGCAATACACCTCCGGTACCATCCCTGCAAAGTGGTAATGTGGTCGAAGATCAGGCCCCAATCATGGTGACTCTGGAACATCTGGCATACCCCAGGCACCTCTTGGTTCGAGATCGGTTGCAATGGACTCAGCCGATCTGGCGAGGATTATTCAGGAGGGAATTACAGCTGGAATGCTTCAGAAGTCCCACGCATCAACAGGGTTCACCTCGAACACACCTTTCACACCCGAAGTTTTATCATATTCCCTACCGGATAGATTCAAGTATCCTCGAGTAAAGGAATATGATGGAACAACTTATCCCATCAACTACCTTAACATATACACTGACATCATGAACTTACAAATTGCACCTAATGATGTGATGTGCAAAGCCTTCCCTCAAACACTGACTAAAGCCGCAAGGGATTGGTTATCCACATTTGAGCCCAACTTTATATCCTCTTTTTCAGATTTGGCTGACAAGTTCTCGGCCTTCTTTGCAAGTGGTAAGCGCATCAGGAAGACAACTGCATCACTCATGCAGATGTGCTAAGGACCCAACGAGACTCTTCGTAATTTCATGGCAAAATTCAATAACTGCGATTTTTGCTCTTACATAGGCGGTGAGGTGTGAAGCATTCAAGATGTCCCTGTAAAAACTTTTCCTAAGTCAATAACTGACCTACTCACTAGGGCTGAAAAGTACATTAACATGGAGAAAATAATGCTCCCAAGGAAAGATGCCCCACCAGCAAAAAAGTTCGATTTGAAGAGGCCCCATGAGTTCACCTAACGTTTGGATCTTTCTCGAAGCCAGTCAAGACAAAAAGCCCCCCAACATCCTTCACCCAACTGAACAACACGAGGTCGAACATTTTGATGGAGATCAAGGACCTCAAGAAGTTGAACGGCCTCCCAAACTTCAATCCCATCCTGAAGCTCGCAACAAAAGTAAATATTGTGACTTTCATAGAGATCATGACCACATGACGGAAGGGTACTTCGCCTTGAAGTGGGAGATTGAGTCCCTCATCGGGAGGGGTTTTCTAGGTGTGTATGTAAGTCGAGACAAGTACCTCCAGAACAATTAGAACAAGGGAAGGCCTCCTGGCGGCAAAAGGGATCAGCAACCAACCGCAGGTACCATCAACATCATTATTGGAGGAATGACCTCATGAGGAGACTCTAACAATGGGCGTAAGCTGTATGCAAGACAATACCCCTTGATCTTGAACATAGATATGAGCAGTATGGAAGACAAACTTTCGGAGCAAAGAATTTGGAAGGCGTATCTTTTCCACATGATGATGCACTGGTTTTGATGTAAAAAGGATCTTGGTGGACAATGGTAATACGGCAAATGAGTTCTCACATGAGGCTTTCGATAAGATGGGAATATCGGCAGAGCAGCTCAAACCTGTCAAAACTCCTCTTTAGGGTTTTGGAGGATGTATTGTTGTTCCAGAGGGTGTTGTTAGTTTACTTCTTACCTTAGGGTCAGAGGGAAAGCAAGTAACGCAAATCACGACGTTCTAGGTGGTTCATACTTCCATGGCTTACAACGCCATACTTGGAAGACAACTATTGAACGGGATCAAGGCAATTATGTCAACATTCCACCTTGTAGTAAAATTCCCTACAAGCAAAGGGGTTGGAGTGGTTCGAGGAAGCCAAGCAGTGGCTAGACAGTGTTATGCCACCAACGTTAGGGAGATCAAGTTGGACATTATGCAATTATCAAAGGTGGAGCTCGAGCTCAACCATTGGGAGAGGCTCGCACTAGTTGGAAAAATGGATGAGGTCAAGGTCAAGCCCGATAGGAAAGTTACTACTGGTTAAGGTCTTGACGATTCAACTAAGGACGAATGAGTTGTTTGGCCCGCAATATTGACGTATTTGCTTGGAGCGTGGATGACATGCCTGGAATAGACCTCGCAATTGAAGTACACAAACTCAACGTAAACCCGAGTACAAAACCAGTAAAGCGGAGAAGGATACAGTTTGCGTCAAAACGAAGGAAGGTCATACGAGAAGAAATTGCAAAACTCAGTAAGGCCAACTCATACGGGAGGTCCAATACCCTGATTGGCTCACCAATGTGGTCCTCGTCAAGAAAGCTAACAGAAAGTAGCAGGTCTGCATCAACTTCACATATCTAAAAAAAGCATGCCCCAAGGATAGCTATCCCCTACCCCGAATTGATAATCTTGTGAACAACACCTCGAGTCACAAGTTATAGAGCTTGTTGGATTTTTTTTAGTACCATCAAATTATAATGTCGGAAGAGGATCAGGAGAAGACCTCATTTATGGTAGACTTAGCCATCTACTGTTACAGGATCATGTCGTTCGGGTTAAAAAATGCAGGAGCTACGTATCAAAGACTTGTCAATAAGGTCATTGCCAACATGATAGGGAAGAACATTGGGCCTACGTTGACGACATGGTTGTTAAGAGCAAACAGGTAGGCTGCCAATCACTGACCTGGAAGAGGTCTTTGTTACACTACGAAGGTACAAGATGAAATTAAATTCCTCTAAGCATGAGTTTGGAATAGCATCCAACAAGTTCTTGGGACTCATGATCATCTATAGGGGAATAGAGGCCAACTCTGACAAGATGGAAGCCTTAGTTTTGATGGAACCACCAAAGTGTAAGAAGGATATACAGAAGCTAACAGGTTGAATTGCGGCACTAAACATGTTCGTATCTCAGACAACAGACCGGTGCTTCCCATTTTTTAAAATCCTAAGAGGTAACCAGAATTTTGATTGGAATGAAGAGTACAATACTGCTTTTTCAAGAGCTAAAGAAAGCTTTAGCAACCCCTCCGATCCTCGTTAAACCAGAGCCTGGTGATACGTTGTTACTATATTTGGCTGTCTCTGAAAGTGCGTGAGTGCGGTTCTAGTGAAAGAAGTCGGTAAGGTTCAGCGACCCATAAACTACGTAAGTAAAGTACTCCTAGATGCAGAAACTTGGTACACATTGGCTGAACAACTTGCTCTCGCTTTGGTCATGGCCGCCTGAAAACTCCGCCAGTACTTTCAGTCCCATCCGATTGTTGTCCTCACCGACTAGTCGCTGAGACACATACTTCAGAAACCAGATGTCTTCGAAAGACTACTTAAGTAGGCAATTAAGCCAGGAAAGTTCGACATAGAGTTCAAACCATGTCCCATGATCAAGGCACAAGCACTGGCTGGCTTCATTGCAGAACTTACCCCTAGAACTCGAGGGCCACATGATGGTAACTCAGCAAGACCTCGGGAGTTTGGAAGATATATGTTGATGGAACATCAAATAGTTCGGGGTCGGGTGCCGGAGTTATCATCACTAACCTGACATAACAACCGAAATCCAATGTACATTTATGTTCGAATTTGAAGCCACCAATAATGAAGCAGAGTAGGAAGCTGTCATTCTCGTATTAGAACTATCGCATAACCTCGGGATTGAGAATGTCAATGTGCTAAATGACTCCCAACTTGTGATGGGTCAGACCGAGGACACCTTCAAGAGAAAAGATGAGCCTATACTGTCTGAAAGCACACGACCTTTGAAGGAAGTTTAAGAGTTGTGAAATTACAAAAATTGCAAGAGCTGAAAACTTGAAGGTCGATGCATTATCTCGGCTCATGTTTATGGGGATAGATGGACATGATAGAACGGTACACTTGAAAATAGTAATAGAACCCAGCATCAATCCGAAGCTAGTATCATGGACATCGATAATGAGCCTCTTGGATGGACCCGATAATGGAGTACAGCTCTGTCGGTGCGTCGGCACTTGAAGTCCACGCGCAGAGATGTTAGTGGCGCGTGAGGCATTTTTTTGGCAATGGTTATTGAAGATTGCTTGTTCCTGGCTGTATTACAGACCTGCTAGCGGTGTTAGTGTTTGGTTTCGGGCAATAAGAAGATTTTGGATAGTTTTACCTTTGGCCGTTTGGTTGCTGAGCGCTGTTGTTGTGTTGCTACAGTTGTTGAAGGGTTAAAGACGAATAGTGGTGGTCTTAAAGTTGTAAAGTTCGCATTTGTTGGATTTTTTGATAACTAATAAATCTTGGGCCATGATGTGAAACATTGAGATATAATCTCATAGGCCTCGGACAATGGTGAATGGATTACCAATAATCAAGTCCAAAGGCTCAATCCGAATGTAATATGGATCGTTGGAAGTAGTTTAAGAAATTAATATTACTCACGGCCCATCTATATTTACCTATTGGATGTCTTTGAATCTTGACCCATTTAACCCTATTATTGATCCAATTGGAGCTTAAACTACTTCTATAAATTTGTTGCCTTTACCCTAACCGCTAATGTGTGATTTGTGTTTGAAAAAGAGAGAAAAACGAGTGTTATTAGAGAAGAAAAATCCGTTGCCTTTGTGTTATTAGTCTCCGCTTGTGCAAAAAATGGAGGATCTTTATTTGTTAAAATTCACCCCAAATTTACTTCTCTACTTAAAAAGTTTTTTCAGTTTCAAAATTGTCTCCTCTAAAAATTTGGATGACATTCTGGATATCTTTAAAAAGTTAGTTCAAGATGCTACTAAAAATGATGATAAAGTACCAGAACAATATCGATGTATCGTTTTGTTGAATGCTATTTATGATGCTTATAAAGTGAAAAATGCTATTAAGTACGGGAGAGACTCTTTAAAGTTGAGGACTTAACAAAGCTATGGAGTTGAGAGCCGAAAAACAAGAAAGAAGTAGTGGTGATGTTTACATGATGAGAGGTAGACCTTAGGCTTAGGGTGGTGGGAATTGGGGTAATCAAGGTAGTGATGACTCAAATGATGTTCGAGTGGTGAGGGTGGTAAAATAGGGTAGAAGTTGGGTAGGTCTAAGTTGAGAGCTAATGGTAAATGATGTTATAGCTGAGGTAAATATGGACACTTTATAAGAGACTATCCTAAAAAGAAATAAACAAGAAGAAAAAGTGATAGGTTAGATGAACGGTCTACTTATACCCCAGTGAGTTTTATTGATAATAAACTCTCCTCGCATATGTGTATCAGATCCTATTTGCACGAATGATTGCATGATTCTGGTGCATTATTTATGTTATATATAATTATATTTGATGTGTACATTTACATGAATTTAAGAGCGATCATGCTATTGTATGTAACGTACTACATGCATAGGGGTTGAGATTGCTATTTTGAGGTTTAACACTGAGTGTGTTTTCACTATAGTATGTGCATTAGTAATACATAGGTCAACTGGTAATATTGAGAATAGATGCCTGAGGGTGGCTTTGTGAAATGTGCGAGGGTATGTAGAAATGACATTTAGATCATGAGAGGTGAGGTGAGGTGATTAAATGTTTTGGAATCCTCTATTTGTTAGAATCCTAATTGGGTAGAG
>CAIGRL010184203.1:0-10310 GCA_903798325.1 Fraxinus xanthoxyloides | reverse complement strand
ATTTGAAAATGTTGGTAGTTGTTAAGTACGTGGTTTGGATGTGTGGAATTCGTGGTTAGCCAATTCCGGTTAAATTAGCATCAGTGATACTGATTCTTGTGGTATTAGGGTTAAGGAGAAGGGTATACGAGATGGCGTCGCCAAAATGGTCCATTTGGGGGGAAATCCCCGGTGGATGTCATGATGATGCACTTCTCCATTGCTGCTGATGAGTGATGAGGATTTGCGTATGACTTTTCTATTTTCTGAGAAGGTTATAGCAGTTAACTTGAAATATTTTCACTGAATGAGCCTTATCAATGTCCACTATCTGTTTCCTTGGTTTCTTTTTCACTATCTGTGTAGAGATGCATTAGTATTACTTTCCTCCTTTTCATCTCTTAAAAATTGTTCGTTCTTTTCTTATAAAGATTCAAGCAAGACATCAGAGACAATTGAGCAAGGAGCGAAAGCCACTCAGTTGCTTGCTAAATCGAAGAGAGTCGAAGGCACCTCCGTCGGTATATACTTTAGCGATGTATTACTGGGAGCTAATTGCTTAATCGACAACCTTTCAACAATTTTAAGAGGTACTCCATAAATTCACTGTCAACAAGTCACTATTCACATGTGAATGCATGATTGGTTAAATTTTAAAAAGGCTAATCAGTATTTGATAGATTATCCAACCTTGGTTGCACTATGCTCTTTTTCCTCCTCAGTGAAAACTTCCAAATTTAATATATCTTTTGCCATGCTACATTCAAATTATTCTTTTCTCTATTATGTGACTTATATATAAATATGTACAGATCGAATCGGTTGGGTTTTGAAAATGCCAATTTCCAATATCTCACTGAATCATTTCCATGCCTTCTATTGCTAGAATCTCACATCAATACCGTGATGAATTTTCTAAGAGACATTGGAGTCCCTAGCAGATGGTATTTTAGACTAGTTGCTTTTGAATGATTTTAACAGAGTAATTTTTCCTGATCTTGCAAGTAATTGAGATTTGCAAATACAATGCTTGCCTTCTATTATGTGCATTATGATTTTGGAGTCATGAACTAATGTACATGTTTAAATGGGGGGAGAGCAAGCAAACAATCTGGACTGCAAAATTGTATGATTGAAAATTTTAATAATCGTTCACCTTCATCTGATCCATATTTTACATTTTTATCTGATGGTATCAGAACTTTAGAAAGAGTATGGTAGGTGGCTGAAGTTTGGGACTGGGACAGTCATAATAAAATGATTTTATTTCTTATTCAAAAGCATTGAAAGTTCCCTTTTCTACAACCATTAGCTAGGACCTGCTGGTTTCGATCCTTACTGACAAAACCACCTGATTTAAGGCAGCTTTCATAGTAAAAACCTCACCATCCCCTATCCAGACGTCTCGTGTTCTTTCCAATGAGGGATTCAAAACTTCACCTCAAAGCCCCCATTCCATTCCACAACCCGACCCACTTTACTTTTTGTTTTACCTTGTTGAATCTTTCTGCCATTCCCACTCATCCTTGTTGAGGGATGTGAACGACACACAATCTACATGTATTGAAGGGGATCTGCGGTTGTGTTGACCTTGTTATGAAGGTTTCATTTGTTGATTTCATCATAGTGTCTGCCAACTGAATCCTAGCTTCTCTTCCCTTACAACTCTAACCTTGGAGAAGTATTAGTTTAACATGCTTTTGATTAGTTTCTATGTATAACGAGCAGATTTTTGGTTATCTACCAAGATATAGTTATGAAATTGGGCTGAATGATGTATATAATGTTCATATATGTGTAAGTTGACTGATTTCTTGAGGTGGATACATAATATTTTGCTTTAAACTTCATTCAAGTGTGTTCATAGCCCTGGATTGACCATCTTGTTCCAAGACTTAAAAGGCCCCCTTCAAATTAGGAATTTTCATCCTATTGCAACTTGGTAACTCTGGAATATGAATTTGTAAATAATTTAGAAATCAACAAGAAGTTGAGAATGTGAAATAGAACTACCTAAACCCGCTTCCTGGAGTCCAATAAGGCTTTCTTATACTACACTTTTCCAATTTTAAGCATAAGTGTTGAAGTTTACCGCTTTATAACTTTTCACTTTTCGTCCTTTGCTCTGGATATCATTCAATTACAGATTATTTTCTATCTTATCTTGATATGTCTCCTAAATTCTGCAGGATGTGTTCAATCTACTTCCAATTTGCTCCGTCTGAACTAATTAAAGCTTTTGCAGGTAAATTAGCTGGCGGTCAATTATTATTTACAATTTTTTTCCCCTGTTGACAACTGCATTCTGTATCAGGATTCATGAGGCCTAAGTCTCTAACCAAATTACTGGCATTCTAGAAAAGTTCATATATTTCTATGACTTGTCATATTTATCTGAGCCAAGAGGTCATTTCAATTGCAACTATTACCATCAGTTATTGTTCACGTATTTCTAAGCCCTTGTTTGGAACGGGTTTTTTAAAACTTATTTTTCTCCAAACTCATTTTCCACCATAAAATAATTTTACACGTGGACCCATAAATTTTTCTATTTTTTAACCACAAATTCTTCAAAAATTCATTTTTCATTTTTCACGATTTATTCTCAAAAAATCTACATTAAACAGGCTTAATTATGCAACCGATCATGTGTTTCCATGAATTGCATTGTTGTGCATACTCAGAAAAATGACGTTCACTTTGGTCTATAAACATTTATTATGGTCAATCTATTCAGGGTCCTAGGGTTATTGTTGCCGTGCCTATGAATTCTGGAAAGAGTGTGTTGTCAAGGATGCTTCTTAGTTGGGCATATAACTCAATAGGGTTGGAGACCTACTTTTGTGGATTGAGACTGAGTGATCCATCGTTGCAACTCCTGTTGAACTGCCCATTGATCCAGTGGAAGGAATCTCTCTAAATATGCCTGTAGTTTACTTCCATGGGGATGTAGTTGGGAACAACATGTTTGGTAAGAAGTGCTGCAGGTGACTAGGCACTACCATGAACAAGATTTTAGTTCTTTTTCTTATTTACTATGGAGTCCTGCCCAATACCATGCACCAAGCATATACTTATTGGCTATCGCAAGTGTTCCACAAATTCATTTAGTGTCTGTTTGTTTCCATCAATAGTCTGTTGTTTTTTGGTTGCCATTTCCCCCGATATGAACTAGGTTTTTTTCGTGTTAATGTTGTTCTTTTCAAGGTACTCGTGAAGGAAATTGCTCAATTTCGGAGAGAGAGTTTGCAGGAAATGCTGAAGGAAGGTGATAAATACCATGGGATGGATAGAAAGCATTGGTCATGAGGCACCCGACTCTTGGTTTTTAAATCACTGCAAACATTTATGAACTAAAAAATAAGTTCATCATAGTGATTGCACGTAAACTATGTCATCTAATATTTTATTTCCATTTTTGACAGTTGTTGCTCCATGCAATTGATAGGTTTAATGCAACCCTTGTTCTGATTCTGGGTCAGGTATGATTTTTTTTCTGGATCTAAAGCTGTATCCTGTACATTCATCGAATAATGATGCTACCAGTGTAATTAGGCATGCTATTAGATTGTTTGCCATCAGATTTTGATTGGGTTCCAGCAACGTCAGCATCAACAGTTTGAGGTGCAGGTTTGATTCCTTCTTCAATTGGAGCTTTTGGATGATCGACACATTCTTGGAGAAATTTTCTTTAATGGATCCTGCTTCGGACTTGGAAATTTCGAACTCAGCTCTCATACTAAGCACACCCCTGTGGTCAATGTGCAGATTGATTTCACTTCGAGCCTCACTTGAATTGATTCCTTCAATCCATATATGTACCTTGCCACATGTAACGGTTCATACTAAATTAATTTTATCCTCGTGCAGAGTATAGAACTCTTTAGTATACTCAGCACTTTGATTGCCTTGTTAACTTTTACGGTACTTCTTATGTAAAATTTGGTTATAATGACAGGGAAAGAACCTAGCCCTCAATTGTTTTTGTAGACTTGCTTGCGTGCAGGGACATCCATGCATTCAGAAAAATTTCTATGGTTTGAATCCACTTTAGAAAATCCTCTATAGGTGCCCTTCAAAATAAGGGATCTCGGCATGAATTTTATAATTGGAGATATGTGATCTTAAACCTCCCGGTGGTGGTGCTCGTGATATTGCCCAGCATGAACCCATTGCTCCAACTCCTCCGAATCAGTTTCTGTAGGAACGTCACCCAGACAATGGTGATTTGGGTTTGCACCGTCTCTGAGTCTCTTGTAGTTGCTTCTGGGTTGGGGCCTTGTTCTCTTGCATCGGTTACCTTCTCACAAGAGCCTATATCCTTCTCTATAAAATTCTAATTCCAAACTTCCTCTCCAATTTGATATAATGTGGCTGGAGATTCTGTTATGGTCCAATTCTTATTCTTACTGCTAATAAATATTCAATGTACTGTAGAAGTTCCCACGCATTCATCAAAAATGATCCCGCGAATTCAAAAAATTAACAATATGCGGGTGATTCACACCCAGCTCATCTCTCTTTTCTGAATTCAATTGTTTGAGCTATGGGCCATAAAATATTTTGCATTCTGGGTAATCTTTACAAGGTAGAAATATGGATCTTGCTGATTTCTATATGCATGATTGCTGTCCGGGGAAAATTTTGCACCATGCTTCATTTTGTAGATTACGTAGAACCATGATCGAGAATAGAGCATGCTTGGCGAAACTCAATAATTAAAAGTATAAGCTTCTTTTCCTCCAAAAAGGTAATCCAAATTAATTTTTTATTTTAAATTTTGATCACCTGTAAGTACCTCAAATCATTTTTTATTTTTAATCATCGGATCATAAAATAAGACACTGGCAGTGGAATCACAGAAAAATCAAATTCAATAAAAACCCAAATAGCATTCTTTACATTCAAAATTACAGATTAGGAATCTTGTAGATCATACATTTAAACCCTACCAACACAGGAAAAAATCAAAAAGAAAAAGCGACAAAAACCCCAATAAACGATCAATTCAAGAGCTAGTGAATTTAGTAACAGCCTTTGTGCCCTCAGACACGGCGTGTTTTGCCAGTTCTCCGGGAAGAACCAATCGGACAGCAGTCTGAATCTCCCGAGAAGTAATCGTAGGTTTTTTGTTGTACCTTGCAAGCCTAGACGCCTCCTGAGCCAATTTCTCAAAAATATCATTGATAAAGCTGTTCATGATCCCCATAGCCTTGCTCGAGATCCCGATGTCAGGATGAACCTGCTTCAGCACCTTAAAGATGTAGATCTTGTAAGTTTCTACACTCTTCTTCGTGCGCTTCTTCTTTTTGTCTCCGGCGGCAGCCGCGCCTTCCTTTGGGAGCTTTTTCCCCGCCTTGGGTTTCTTCTCCGCCGGAGCTTTCTCGGCAGCGGGCTTCTTCTCGGCCGGCTTCTTCTCTGCCTTCGGTGCCATTTATGAAGACTTAGGGTAAAGTGTACTAAACAGTAATTCAATGGATTTGTTGACAGTTGGATGACAAGTTTTGGGTATGGTTGTGCTTATATAGGATACCTTGGATTGAATCGTATTGGTGGATTTTGAGAGGGTCGGATTACGGGTTTGAGCCGTTGATTGAATGGAGTATAGCTAACGGTGTAGATTGTGCTTTCGGAACATATGTACGTGGTGGAATATGAAGATGTAGAGCATTGGTCAAGTTTTATTGACTCGGATCGTGATTATGAGCGGTCGATGTAATCAGAAATTAACGGATAAGATTTAATTAGATCAATGTTTCCTGATTGAGTTTTCAAATTGCTACACAAATAACAATTTTGTACAATTAACAATGGATTATGCTATTTGTCTGGAAAATGACATACAAAAAGTGACAGAAAATGACAATTAGTGACATGATTTGATGAAAAAATTAAGAGAGTGTTTGATAGAGATTAAAATCGGATTAAAATTGAAAATATAGTCGTTATTGTTGATTTTTATTAGACGGGTGAGACCCAATAACTGTCATATTTTCAATTTTAATTGGATTTTAAGTCGTACCAAACATGCTATAACTATGTTTTAAATCATTCGATAATAAATTGTCATGTGACATTATATAATTCATTATATAAAATTTGATGAACATGTAGAAAGTCGTTTAACAATTGAGTTTTCATGTGTTCTTTTTTATTGTTGAACAAACAAAAGTTAGTCCATTTTTAATTGTCAAAAAATATTTTCTTACTCTATTTAAGATCATTGTTTCCAGTGGACAATTAATGAGGGTCAACTTGAACTATGGGGGCAAAGTTGAGGGCTCTCATAATAGTATTGTTTTAATATATACGGTGCGTTTGAGCCACATTATTTTTTAAAAATGTATTATGGAATAGTAAATTGATGGAAAATTTATGGTTGAAAAATGAAGAAAAATTATTGATATGATGAAAAATATTATTTTATTGAAGAATGTATGGTTGAAAAATGAGTAGAAAAATGAAAATGAAAATGAAAATTTTAATGTGTACCAAATATGGACATAAAATTATAAAGCGTATCTTGTAGCTTCATAAAAAGTTGGTCTAGGACTAGGAGCATCTTTAATTAAAATGTGGACTGCACCAAAAAAGTGAATTATATCAAGGTTGTGTTTGACACTCAATTTGGAGAACAATTTGATTTGTAATGGTGATTGATGGAAAAATATGTGGTTAAAAAGTAACGAGAATTTTTGGGTTTATTTGTAACGTTATTTTATTGATAGAATGTGTGATTGAAATAAAGAAGGATGAAAAAAATGATAAAGATAATGAGAAAAAAAAAATGGAAGTCAAACAAAGAACTATTGTGTCGTCTACTCAAATTTTATAATGTATCTCAATTGGAGGGTATACTAGGTCTATAGTCGACC
The DNA here is from genome assembly GCA_903798325.1 of Fraxinus xanthoxyloides. NCBI lineage: Eukaryota > Viridiplantae > Streptophyta > Magnoliopsida > Lamiales > Oleaceae > Fraxinus > Fraxinus xanthoxyloides. The sequence continues at coordinate 3,456 of CAIGRL010184203.1, read as the reverse complement.
CTCATTTCTTAAAATTTATTTATTTTTCTTCAAATTCATTTTTAATCATATATTTTGTCCTTGTTTGAACAATATTTTATCAAAAATTCATTTTTTTTAAAATAGATAAAATTAAGTACACGTTCTTCGATTTTTATTTTTTATTTTTAACTATACATTCTCCAAAAATCACTATTCAAAGATACATTTTTCTCTCAAAATGGAGGCTCAAACTAGGGCTTTATGAGATCTACAATTTTTAACCTATATTTCATCAATTACCATAAAAAATTCTACTAATATATATATATATATATATCCAAACCAAATATGGGCTAGGCATCCTCTATTTTATTTTTTATAATTTATCTTCACTTTCTTTATGTCATCTACTATCCTGTACCTATAATCCACAATTAATGCATTCCGCTAGATCTGGGCATTTTAATCGGAATCGATCCTCGCGAATCGAAATCGAATCCGAACTGGAGATTTTGGTCTAATTCCCAAAAAAAAAATTAGGAACTATAATCGATAACCGATTAGGTTCGATTCCATTCTTAGTTCCTAAGCTAGAACCGTGGATATTTGAATGTAACCAATTTTTATATAATTTTTTATTTATGATTTATAGGATGGGTAAAAAAAATACAAAACCTAAAAAGTACAATTTAGGTAGTAATTAGTCTAAAACACTAAATTTTAATCCTAAAAAATTAACACTGACTTTTACCTTTTTGTTTTTCGCCTTACATCAGATTATTCATTTAAGAGGTTAATACATATTAATATTTGCAATTTGGGCTTCTATGAATAAAAAGGTTTTAGCTAGATTGTTGTGTATTGATGAATCAAAGCGTTTGTTCTTTGCAATTCAAGATGTTTTACTTTCTTGTATTGTTTACAAATTTAAGTAATTTTTTCTAATGCGTGATAGTTAAACTTGATATATTCATAACTTGGGATGCGGTGTACCTTTTTGTTATCTGGAGTTTGTAATTCTCTTTTAAAATATAATTTTTCTTTTTTATTCAAATATAACGAACTCAATATGTGAAATGCAATTTCTTGATACTACATAGTTTTGTATTTTATATGTCTATTTATTTTAAGAGTAGAAGAATTTAAATATTGTTCACAATTAAATTATAGGCTCTAACATGATGTACATGATTTATCAAGAAAAAATATTTTTTCTTAAATTGTAATTTAATTTTTGATGTTTTAATTTTCTCCTCTTTTTGTGATTTTTTGTTTCCACTATTCTGCTTCGTGAAGATTTCTTAACTAATTTTTTTTCTTTACACGAATATTGTCGAGTAGTAGCTTGGTAAGTGTAAGTACAAAAAGGCCATACGAAAATATTTATTAAATGTATATGAGAAGAAATAATTAAGAAAAAATAGAGTGGATGAGAACAAGATTTTATCCATTTATCTTCATAATGTGGACGAGAAGAAATATGCAAGGTTTTTTACTTCTTTTCTTGTCCAATCCGTGTAGAGTCGTCATAGACTAGTACTCTAGTTCTACCATGAATGCTTGCAATATAAAAAGTATATATTGAAAAGAAATGTCTGAAAGAAAATAAAAATGATGAAGTTTAGTTGTGGTATATTTATTAAAATCCCAAATTTTCCCTTTTAATCATTTTTATTAAATTAGGTATATAATTATAAATTTATTGTAGTGTATTTATTGAAATTATATTTTCATTGTGGTGTTGATGTAATGTGGTGTAGTAAGTAAAGGCATATTTAGTATAACTCAAAATCCAATTAAAATTGAAAATATAGTCGTTATAGAGTCCCACTGCTCTAATAAAAGTCAACAATACCAATTAGTTTTTCAATTTTAATCCGATTTTAATCTCTACCGAACACGTTCTAAATTTTGTTGTGATAATATAATTACCCTATTTAAAATGGAATGGATAAGGAGAAACTTTTGAAAACCAATTTTATCTTTTATATTTAGCTATAGGCCCAAGCCCTTACCCCGATATTTTCCATTACGCCCTTATACTATTTGTTTTTGGTCAACTATACCCTTACAATTCTCATAATTTACATTAATAACATTAATTCATGTATTAAGTTGTTATTTTAGTTCTCTTATAGCATTCCTCCTTAAATCGTCAATATACAATTATTATTTAACATTTGAAACATATTGATTTGATTATAGTTTTTAATTTTAAAACTTTTTTTTTATTAGATGGGCTTGAGGAATGGTAAGAGTTTTAAATCCATAAATTCAATACATGATTGTAATCTTTATAGTGTACATATTTTAAATAATTTCACGCATTAGGTATATTTTAACATATCTTATAATACTCATCCTTATATCATCAATAATATACGATTATTACTTATCATTTGAAACTTAATGATTTGGTTACTGTTTTTAAATTTGAAACTTTTTTTCTAATAGACGTGGAAACAACACATTTACAAGTTCAGGTGTAGCGTCATCAACGATGCTAAGAGGCAGAATTGCCCATTTAATATTCAATATTTCACTCCATACTAATGATTCAACAATGTGTAGTATATCAAAGCAACGTACTAAAGCATAATTGATTCGACATGCAAAGCTCGTAATAGAAATCGTTGATAGAACCTTAAGAGATATCTTAGATAATTCAGAATCATTTTGTAGAAATGCTTTTGTATACGAAGGAGGTTTTTGTCAAGCATTACATGTCGTCCCAAGAGCAATAAGACAACATACAATTAACCAAAGTTTGGTTAGAACGTATATTTGGGAGAAAATGGAAAAGCTGCAACTAAGTCAAAATATACGTGCTAAAAATGATAATCGATTTCCATAACACTTGATTTAAATTGGTAATGGAATAGAACCTTGCATAGAGGATGACTTCATCAACTTACCCAATAATATGGTTATAAAATGTGAAATATGCTAAAACTTTGGAGTTGCACTTAATCTATGCAGTGTTCGTAGGTTTAACAAAAAAATATAGCTTCTTCTATCACATGAGAGGCCGTGGAGTTCTTTTAATAAAAAACGAATACATTGAATACCTCAATGACAAATAATTGGTTCATTTATTGGAGAAAGTGAAGAATTTGTCAGTTTTATTAAGAGGAGTTTCCGAATACATTGTTGTCAAATAGTATCCCACTACACAAGTTAATCGTGAAAAAATTTGTCTAGCAATACTCTCAAGCAGTAGCGGATCCAACACTCGGCAAGGGCGCAGCCAGCTGGGATCCGCCGGAACAATGGTCACTGGTCAGTGGAAGGAAGACTGGAAGAGGAAGAACGAAGAAGACGACCCCAACTTTTTGTGGTTTTTTTTAAAGCTTGGGCTTAATATGTTGTGGGCCTTTTTTAAAACAACTAGCTCAATCCAAATTCAATTGATCCATTACCATTATCAATTTATCCATTTCGAACAGAAATGGGTTGTGAGCAAAAGAGCCAAATTAAGGGGCTGTGAGCAGAAAG
>CAIGRL010184200.1:0-18273 GCA_903798325.1 Fraxinus xanthoxyloides | reverse complement strand
AGGCTCTAAACATGTAAGAAGCATCTTTCTCAGTCGCATGGTTTTGATATTTAAACATTTCCATGATGTTGCTGCTGTTGTACCAGATATCTGAATCTTTGAAAAGATGTGGTATATCTGACAGTACAAGTTACATCCTTGTGGCTCGTGTTGGCGCTTCTGCTGATGAGGTGAGACCAACACTTCAATATTCTGGATTAAGTTTTAGGGTGTGTTTGAGCCATATTATTTTGAAAGAATGTATTCTGGAATAGTAGATTGATGAAGAATGTGTGGTTGAAAAAGAAGTAAAAGTTATTGATGTGATGGAAAATATTATTTTATTGAAAAATGTGTGGTTGAAAATGAGTAGAAGAATGAGAATGAGAAATTTAATGTGGACCAAACGGGGGCTAAATGACAAGAAGCATANTATTCTTTGGTTCACATGACCCATTCTCCTTACGTTCCCGTGACAATACAATGTCCATATCCTTCTATTTATTTTGGATAAATTATAAGGATATATTAAATAATTGTTTGGCGAAAGAGTCATCTTCTTGAGGTACACTACTTCAGTGCATTCAGTCTCAGACTCAACTCAGACTTTGGATACCACAATTCAGGGTGTGTTTGATAGATATTATTTTGGAAGAATGTATTTTGGAATAGTAGATTGATGGAGAATGTGTGGTTGAAAAAGAAGTAAAAGTTATTGATGTGATAGAAAATATTATTTTATTGAAGAATTTGTGGTTGAAAATGAGTAGAAGAATGATAACAAAAATTTTAATGTGTACCAAACGGGGGCTTAGTCTCAAATTTTTACAGCGATAATATGCTAGCAAAAATCAGAAAAAGACAAAGCAAACACAGATTTATATGTGTTCACCCTCAATATGAGAACTACATCCCCTCACTGTGGCTAGTTTTCACTAAAATTGAGAAGTTTACAATATAGTAACCCCACTCCCTTCATCTGTATATCAATAAAAGGACACCCTGTAAGTTCCTTCACATACAGTGGGAAATTATGGCAAACCTCATACGATATGAATGCCAATATGACCCCATAATTTAAAAATCACAATCGATGGTACAGGTTTACAGTATAATTAGGATCCCCCGATGTCCAACATCATGAACCATATAGAGTTGGTGTATTTCCTCACTTACCAAAGCTTCTATTTACTTTCCTAAAAGAGTAAGGAAACTGTTATTGTTTGACCAGGTAACAGCCGTAAAGGAACTAATCAAGGGAGCAGAAATCGGCTTGGAGGAATTAGAAGGACGAGCAAACCAAGCCCAGATACAAAAGGTCGGTCCTATCTCTGTCCCACGCCTTCTGCTTCTTTTCTCTAATCTATATATGTTTTTTTGTGGTGATGTTTGTTTCTTTTGTATTAACCAGCACTACAAAATACCGGCCTTGGAGTTGGGAATATCTTCACTTTCAGATGCTATAACATGCAGGATTGCAGCACGAGATGCCTTGTGAAGGAAAACAGTCCCTCTTTATGTTTGTTAATTTGGGCTTTGTAAAATGAGTTTCTCCCTGTCTTGACATTTACTTTTCTTCTAATAGAGAGAGAGAGAGAGAGAGAGAGAGAGAGAGAGAATGCTTTCCAAATGATTTTTCCTGTGTAATTTTGTCCTGGTATAGAGGTGAACATAATTGGAGTTTGAAGTTGTGCACTTGCTGAGTTTCATACTATAAAATGTTATAATCAGCCTTTTTGTGCTTGTTTGACTAAAATATTAACTTAAAAGTAGATAAGTTAGGATCAAATAAATTTTTGTGGTTAAATTTGAATACAGGTAACTAATGATTTGATAGTTTTTGCTTGTAATTTATAAACCAATGTCATGGGGGTGACAAATGGGCTGAACGGTTCGGTTGCTCAACGAGCCTAAAAAAACTGGCAAGTCGAGTTTTGGCCCGCTAGCTTGGGTCGTTTTTAATTACAAATGTGACCAATAGGTAACTTTCCCCCCTAAAAATACCACCTCGACTTCAATTTTTTAATACTACAATTCTGTCTACATTTTAAATTCTAATTTTATAATAATTTGATTTTTTATACAATTCGTTCTTGCAATTCAATAACATTTTTCCAATTTGTTCTTTTATTGTGCAATTCAATTTGACATACTACGATCTCTTTACATTCTACCTTCTTATTCTAATCTCATATTCCAAATGGATCGCATTAATTTTATAGAGACTAATTGCAAAGTATTGCAAAGAAATGTTAGCTTATCAAAAGGTTATCGGAATGACCCACCTAAATAGTCATTATAAATATTGTTGGTATTCTTTTTCGTATCCATTGCGTTTGACGTACTTTTAATTTAATTGTGCAAAATAAGTTAAAATTAATTGAAAGCGACGGGATTAAGAGCGCTATAATCTTTACTACGATATCCCTAATAAAAAAAAATAAGCTTTTGATGAATATTGTAAAGAACATGGAATGGAACCCAAAATATTTGTCACTCATACATGTCAACTTATCTTTTTCTAAATCTTACGAAGACTAAAAATATCTTACTACTATTTATTACAACAATTGACAAGTTCTGGAGTTCTCGATCACTTTTATCATATTACAATAAATTTCAAAAAGAATAATACTATTAATCCCCAGTGGGGTTACACAGTATATGTAACTTTAAATAGTAGGTTAAATGAAAGGTAAAATTAAATGACTTATTTAATTTTACCTATCATTTAATCTCACATTAACGTCACCTACATTGTGTTTGTAACCCCACTGGGGATGAATAGCATTACTCTTTCAGAAAATAAATCTCACCGTTTTTTGTGATATCGGTGTAACAATGATTAATGTGACAATGATGTTAACCTAATAATAATTAAAGCACCGAGTAGACGACGAGTGAGTGAGTCAGTGCACACAACTCATCAAATATATCCTATCAAAATCCAGCCCACAGTGATTTGACTCAACTATGTGGAACTTGAGTCTAAAACTCGGAGTGAATCCCACTAAATAAATCCACAAGCGTGGGAATTACTTTTGCCGATAAGCAACTTCAATTTTAGCACGTGGGATTTTAAAAGCATTTTTTTTTTTAAATTCTTTCCAAAATCACGTTTAACTTTTTTCAAAACTGTATCAAAATAAACCAAACATGTCATACTATTAGATTCCATTTTTTGTTTTTTATGTAAATGCATTTTTAAATAGTATTTTGATGGAGAATGTGTTGTTAAAAAATTAAAAAAAAAATTGAATTTAAATGTACTATTATGTTATTAAAAAATATGTTGTTGAAAAAAAAAATATATATATATATATATATATATATTTTTGAAAAAATGAGAGTCAAATTAAAACTTATAATTGGATTATCTTAAACAATAAGAAAAGTGAAAAGTGGGACCCACGTTGTCTCGATAAGGCCTATGGACTGGGTCCAAAATGTCTACATTTCACTATTTCAGGTTTATATATAAGCCACGTGATGAAATTAACAGCCTAAGGGTTCCCCAGTTCCAAATCTAGAATTGACGCGGATCGATGTTTTATTCTTAAAAATCTTAATTGTTGTCAATGAACAGGCAGAAAGTTTAAAAAATTGCTTACATGTCCACTGATTGTGTGTAGAAAAGCTATTACAAATTTTAATTTGGTACAAGAAGCCCAAAATTGATTAAAAAAATATTCAATTGGGCAACCGCAATTTCCATAATTAACTCGAGCCAAAATTAGAGAATCCACCATCCATTATCGTCATCCATTCTTGAATTTCATCTTTCTCAAAAAGAAGATGCCAGAAATCCTCGTCGCTGCTTCTTGTTCCATTGCTGACTTCGAAATTATTTGAGATGGGACTCAGTTTGCTATCGTTGTTGCTCGTTTCAACATGCATTTTACAGTTTTCTTGAATTTTCTGATCATGAGAAGATGAAGTCGGTTGATGAGTCGCCGACACCTGCTCCACCGTTTGAGTGGCGGTGTAATCAGCAAAAGGAAAATTAAGCTTCGCTCTTGGACCTCTGAACTCAATAGCCGCCTTATCATAAGCCCTGGCTGCATCCTCCGCCGTCCGAAATGTACCCAGCCACACTCTCGCCGCCTTACGTGGGTCCCTTATCTCCGCTGCCCATTTTCCCCAAGGCCTCTGCCTCACACCTCTGTAATTCTTCTTCTTCTTCTTCTGCAACCCAATTTTCTTCTTCTCGTTTTCTTCTCTTCCAAACAAATTGCATCCCAAACACCCTTTAATTCTGCAAGTCTGACAACTTTCTATATCCTCAGAAACCTGAAAAACTGGCTCCCTCGAGTAAAACTGTGAACTGGAAGCAGCTGAAAACTCCTGGTAGGCGTCCATGGCGGAAGTGGCGGTGGCGCCACCAGTTATGACGTTCTTCAAGGCTGCTACCATTATTGAAACTTCCTCTTCACTGGTAAGTCGTGTTCGCATTTGCATTCTGAATCCTGGTGATAAAGATTTTGAACTTGTTAAGAAATATCTGTGAATTGTTTTTGATGGAAAAATTCTGTTGACAAAAGCGTATATATATAAGGAGTAGAATGTCAGACATAGAAAGTACGCTGATTTCACACGGGGAGTGTTGGGTCAAAGCGGTTTCTGTTGGCACGAGGTGATGAGGTGGCTGGTTTTGAGTTGGCAGTTTGACTGACAGTCAAAAGAACGGCGTGAGAATGATGTGGCTATTGTCTCAGGCATGATGTTGTAATAGGATGACGGCTTTGAAAGGTGGACGTGGCAAAAGAATAGGTCTCCAGCTTGAAATTGACACTAGTGGTCTCTATTTTGACTGAGAAGGCCTTTTAATAGAATGGATTCTTAATAGAATGGGCTCTAAAGGGTCTATTAAAAGATTGGGCCCAAAATGGCCTGTTTAAAGTAGGGAAAATTACACAAATAGCCCGCGTTTGGTCTTCAATTTTTTAAAACTCATTCGTTTCCAAACTCATTTTCAACTCCACAATTTATGGGATCCCTAATTTTTATAAACTTTTTAACTCTATATTTCATTTAACTTCTATCAAAATTTATTAAAAATCTAGTTTTTAGATACCAAACGAGGCCATGTCACACGAGTTGTAATTTGAGTTAATTTAAATGTACATTTCTAGATGACATTGTTGTTGACATTGCATGAGTTGTCAAAATCTATACCATTGATTGTTTCATGTGTTGTTAAAATCAATGTATAAAAAACTGTCAATGTCATCCATGATATTAAAGTTAATGTACATGTAGCAAGATTGTTATAATTTTCCACTGAAATTATAAAAACTTCAGCAACATTACGCTGAACCAATATTTTATCGAGTTGCTAAACCTATAATTTCTTACTAGTAGTGTTTGTTGATTTTCCAGTAGTTGCACTCTGACATTTATTGAAGTGCATGCCTAACAATGAAAAAGTTACATTACACATTATTATGATGGTTACTCGAAAAGATAGGCATTTGAAGAAAAAAATAAATTTTTCTTTCAATTCTAATTAGATATTTATATACTCGATATAGAATTTGAAATCCTGCTAAAGCTGTTGATAACGTAATTACGAAGCCCCTGTCTGAGCCATATTAAAATTTTTATTCTCATTTTCAACCAGATATTTTTCAATAAAATAATATTTTCCATCACATCAATAACTTTTCATTATTTTTCAACCACACATTCCCATCAATCTACTGTTCCAGAATATATTCTTCCAAAATAATGTGGGTCAATCACACCCTAAGCTATTATTTGAACATTTAGTTGCAATTCTATGGCTTTGTACCATTCAACGTGGTTACATGCTATGCATTTTTCTCACAAGACAGCCATAATTATTCGAAGAATACAAGGAATTGAGAATCAAGAAAGTGAGATTAATTGCTCAATTTCTGCAAAACTTCATCAAATGAGTTATACAAGAAGCACCTATTATTTGTACATCAAAGTCACAATATACCATGTGAAATATTAGATAGCCCTACACTTTTTCTGTAGTAAGAAAAGAAAACACGGACTAGGAATATTGTAGAGAGTTTCATCCATCCTACATGAGTAAAACCAACCACTAATAGAAGCAAAGCTTCAAATCAAGAGCAATTTTACCAAGCTAAATTACTTTATAAAGAAAACTTGAGCACATCTTCTGACTAGTCGTCATCCTCCGAATCTGTAAAGGGGATTGGTTAGTGTTGTTAAATAGATGTAGATAAAAGTTTTCCAAACAAATCTTTTGCTCATGATGCAGTATTTCTATAAGAGTGCATCAAAGTCATCACTAGATGAGAAAAATGCAAGTTTAAGGAATACTATTCTGGTCTCAGCCTGGCAAATATCCAAACGCGATGTCCAAGAGCATATCACATTCTCACGTCTTTTGATAGGCTTAAGTTACACGCTTATGTTGCATCATAAAAAGGATTCCTCGAAAGAAGATACTGAGGTATTTTTTCAGCATTTCTAATTCAATAATGCTATTCATGGTGGGGACTATCGGTAGTCGCCACACATGGCATACATTTGGTAGTTTGTTATTTGATGCATTAATGTTGTAGTTTTTTATTGCTTCGTGCATCAACTAACAAATTGTCACATGTATGCTAATGCCACGTAGGACGACTATCGGTAGTCATCACTATGAATAGCATTACTCTCTCTCTCTCTCTTTTTATTTTTTTATTTTTTGCCACGAGGAAAACTTGTAATGATATAATTATAATCTGCATATTTGGATGAAGGGTTTTGGAAAGTAAGAAATTGTCTCTAACTCCTTTATATCAGTTCTGAGGTAACTTCGTTATTAAGTGAAAATGGCATAGATTTCCATATGGTTTTCGCATGAAGACAAGCAAACTGACCCAAAAAAAATAAAGAAGAAAAGAAAAGAAAAAAATGGCATTATATTAGCGGCAATTAGCCAAGGAGGGAACAATTAAACATAAATTTGAAATAACACAATTTGATGCCTACCTGATCTTATATCTTCTCCAACTTTTCCCCTATTCTTCAGTTGCCTTCGGATCATTGAGCATATTAGAATCCACCAATAAACGTGAAAAACAAGCAGCATCAATAGCATTGTATTGAAGACATAATATATTGCCATGTGATATGGTTCTGACGGGTTCAGGACTTCGCATATGTAGTAGCTGGGGAATGGCAACCAAAAAACTGCGATTAGAGGAGGTACCAAATATTGTAGTTTTACAAGAAAAATGAAATTCGAAACGAACCTTGAGGATCTTATAACCCAAAATGGAAAGAATACCAGCCTTAGTGTAAACCATGAGATGGCAAACAATCCAAAGAACACACTAGCTCCAAGCTCATTTTCAGAATATTTAAAAACTTTAGCAGCTTCAAGAAATACATCACTTGCATCATGCAGTGCAAGAATGACTGCACCTATCCGAAAAAACCTATATAAAAATGAACATCCATATATTCTATTAGTTTGAATATATGTATATCTTAAAATTTGAATAGGAGAATAAATTATTTTTATCTTATGGAGCATATTAAATATGCTTTTAATGCTGATTAGTTCAATCAATGGAATCAATATTTCCGTGGTAAGAGATCGTTAAACAGATCACTACTCCATTTTGATGCCCATAACCTAATGTCTATAGGTATAAAGTGAAAGAGTCAAATATAAAGGGTTGAACCGAATGCCAAAATTAAGTAAATAAATACACACAAACAATAAAATTTTACAACAAAAATATTTTTTTTAAAATTTTAGTACTACTAATTCTAAATAAATATAAATCCTTGTCTGTCAATTAGATTTATTATCATATAGTTTATTTTAAAACTTCATAAACCAATCATTAATATGTCCAAAATAATTTACTTTGTTCATTGACATTGTTTGTACTTTGGGATCCATGATTTAAATAAATCCATGCTATTATAGAAAGAAGTAAATAATTAAGTAATAATTTAATATTTCAATTTTTATGCACTGTAGCTTTTATCCACTAGCGGGCACTGTAGCTTTGATACTTATTCCACACATCAGACGATGGAAAGAAATATGGATGAGGAGTTCCTTTTAAAAGCAGCAATCCTTTGACTGAAATCTCAGTTGGGCTTGCCATGGAATGTGAGCCCAATCAACAAAATTAAAAAAAAATTGTTAAAAAAAAAAAACCATAAATAATCGGTAAAAAACAGTGACCCGGTTTTTCTTTTTCTGGTTAATATATAATAACCAGACCAGATTTGATCCGGTTCCCAGTTTTTCAGATTGAACCGGCCAGTCCTGTCCAGTTTTCATAACATTGGTTATTCATCTATAGATTCACTTGAGTGGAAAATGCATACCAAATAATCCTGATATCCTACTCCATTATCCAAATAATCTTACAGTTGCTTGTTTGTTCAGAGGAACTCATGCCATGATGATTAGATGCAAATAATTGGAACCGGAGAATAACATAGAGGAGTGATGCAAGGACCTATCTTATTCCCTTTCTTTACTAATCTGTAAATCGGTCAGAAGTGCAATATTTCAGCAACAATAAGAAGCAGTTGAAGCAAAAGGATACCTTGCCATGTATGAGTAAGCAATCAGAATAACAGTGACAACATGATGAGACATCATAACAGAGAAATCCTTTCGCCTTGTTTCCCAGGTAAGGAGGGCAGCAGAGCTATAGATGTAGAAGCCACATTGGCACATATAAATGAGGGTCAAAGGAGGCCTGAAATGGACAATGCAACAGCTAAGTTTAGATGTACAGCACGCCATCAATACATGTATGCATTGAAAGGCACGCAACAATGAAGTTTGGCAGCCTTGGTAGCATGACATTGGTACATGTGTATACAAGACTTTGGTCTATTTGTTGCATCAACAGCCTGTCTGGATTCTCATCGAGCAATTAGAGATTGACTGTGCATGGGACGCAATGTTTCATCACTTTTGTACAAGAACCATCTTAAATTGAACGAGATGAACCTAAAATAAAGTGTCTTTTTTTTTTTTGCAGTTAATAACATGCACAGATGCAATCATGGAAACAAAATGTCTGCATGTGATAGGCCGTTCTAATAGATGGCAAAAATTACATTGAGACAGCAAAGTTGGAACAATTAAGTCCATGACCTAATATTTCATGTTTTTCACTCTGCATTAGTTGTCAAAAAACGACAGTGCCTGACTTCAGTGCTCTTGCGATTTATATTCGAAAGGAAACAAATTCAATATCTTAAAGTAACAGTATAAACTTGATAATATCATCTTCAGAACCATATTAAGAATAATGATTTCAAAGTTCATTTATTTTCTTTGCAAAAAGGATAGATTTGGAAACTTCTATGTCCTTCTTAAACCTATTTTCCACAAGATTAAAAATATTATCTGCAAGTAGAGTCATGGTGGTCATAGAGATCATGGACCAAACCTAGAATATGCAGGGCAATGTAATAGCATTATTGGAAAGATCATTATGGGATACCAATTATTTATTTTTGGATGGACATCATCTCTACTCAACTCAGCAAATCCTTGACATGTAGTTATTTCAGGTAGGCTACATGGATCTATTTTCCACTCCACTCTATCAATGGGTTAAATCATGAAGGTTCAACTCTTTCTAGGTCACCTAACAAAAAAAATTATATGATGATAACATGGCGTGTAAATCCAAGTTTGTTATAGTGTCAAAATATTCTAATGGAGTTTCCCTATGATCTCGTGCTCAACTGATTCGTTCATCTAGCAATATAAAGAGCCAATTACACAATGTCAAAGATGTCATCGGCAAGGACAGCAATTTTATCAACTGTTGGAACAATATTAAGGAAATGTACTATCACTTACTTTAGCTCTTGATTGGGCCAACCTCTAAAGTACTCCTTTATATCCCTGAACCATGGCTCATGGTAGTTAACTGATAAAACACAAAACTCAACAGCAGCATAGTATGTGAGTTTCCACATAGACTCTGAAAACTTCACAATTTTTGCTCTTGTAGCCTCATTGATCGTCCACAGACCATCTCCACTTCTCAACAACCAGATGGCCAACCTCTAGAACAGATGCAATAACAGTGAGGAAGAGACAATTTTCCAAAGAATTTTTACTATTTTTTAGTGGTTGCTTTCCTATCAGCAAAAATTAGACCTCATTATTGGTGCCATTCATATTATATTTCTAACATAATCTAGGATAGAGTCTGGAAAACATTTAATCTTGTTTAAGTGGAAACTACCCTATTCCAAATAAACTTGATCTGGGTTTTGTAACCACAATTCAACGAAGTTATCAAGATTTTGTTTGGGTAAAGTTTTAGTTTAAATTTACTTTAACTATGCCCAAAGCTGGACATGGATTCAACAAAATCACGTCTCAGTTGATAGAGCTATGCTCTTGCAATTGGTTGCATGCCTGATTGATTACTCATAAAAAGTGAGCCACCGGTTTTGGTACAAGTTTTGTTTGGGTAAAGTTTTAGTTTAAATTTACCTTAACTATGACCGAAGCTGGACATGGATTCAGCAAAATCATGTTTCAGTTGGTAGAGTTATGCTCTTGCAATTGGTTGCATGCCTGATTGTCCATACGATAATGAAGTAACTTGTACCAAAGCCGGTGGCTCACTTTTTATGAGTAATGGAATTTCCTTTTATCTAAACAAGGTGCATTTTTTTATTTTTTTTATTTTTTCAATGTTGGCTGCCACATTTTATCTCTTCTCAAGAAGCAACAGACATCTCGTTATTTTTCCAAAATTTAATTACTTACGATTTGACTGCTAACCTTGCGTTAAATAAAAACTTCTATAAAGAGAATCTTGTTATATGATCAAAAGCAAAGAAAGTATTGTAAACACAATCACAAGACTTTTCAAAACCATTTAACAAGTTGATTGAGCTAAACTGGATCTAAGCTAAGCACTTGATGCTTTCAGGTTTCAGAAACACAGGTAGAAAGGAAAAAGAAAGAAAAATGCTAGGTATTGATTTACCTTCTTAACATGGCCAATTCTAATCAAGTAACCAAATAGTGGTCCAGTCCTTAGATTCTATGCAACATTAAGTCAGATCACAAAATCTTAATAGAAATATGATACCATTTTTGCCTTTTTGACTAGTCCAATTCTGATGGTATTGGCACTCAAAAAACTTTTAGACACTCCCTCTCAATGAACAAAAAAAAAAATGTTAAATTTTATCATATCAGTTCACCAAAGAATATCAATTGAATTATCAATTCGTCTCATAGAGCACTATCCTACACCAATTTCGGCAAATCAATCCAAGCAACTTCATGAATTTCATAGCTCCAAAGTTTATAGCATTATGTTGGTTCTAATAAATTATGAATCCTAAAAAGACCCGTCCAGACATTGATACTTGCTATTGCTTCTTTTACGCTCACTTAGCTGGAGTCACGGGCAGCAAGTCACGGTTTTCAGCTTTGACCATCGTTCACTCATTTTTCATTCATTTCTTCCAAACAAGATATTAAAGCATCAACCCATAATTAAGTTAATCAATTTCTACATAAATTTACTAAATAATAGAATACGAACAAACCATCCGCAAGTGTCAACTTGAACTTAAAAAAAATCGATTAAAAACATAAAATCTTACACTGCTTAAGTGTATATAATGAAAAAGTACTCATCAAATAAAGATGAACTTACGCGAAAGATGAATCTATCAAGCAAGAACCTAGCGACGACGAAACCAAAAGCGAAGTATAGCGCTACGAAAAAATGCCAGACGTTTGGGACAGCATTTTGCTTCCAGATCGAGTCCATTACACTATTCCAGCCTCAGTTAGTCTCCATATTCAATCACTAACTATCTCGAATGAAAAAATATTATAAATTCCAACACTTGAACAATTGAATTGTCAAGAATTTATCAGTAAGCAAAGTGACTGGCCGGAGAATCAGTAGAGAGAGAAAATATAGATCGATGGAATGGACTGGTGGAGACGATGAATATCCCGTAAAAATTCTCTCTCGTGTGAAAGCTTGATGCATTTTACTAGTGGGCCAAATGGATTGGGCCAAAGACACCAAATATATTACTTGGGGGAAAATTACATGAACGAGGTATTTAAACTTCCAAATTCAAACTTCACGTGTGAAGTTTGTTTAATAAAAAATTAGGTAATAATTGGATATTATGTTAATTTAAATAATATTATAATACTAATATTTCAAACAAACCCTAATTCATTTTCAATCTTATTTTCTCTCACTACTCACACTCTCTTGTCTGAAATCGTAACCTCTGGAAAGAAGGCTATCGTCGGCAACCACATCAAAGATTGACAGTCGATGCTGCTGCAATGAAGAGGAGATGACACGGAAGCAAATCCACCTTGCTGCTGCGAAGCAAATCTACCGTATCGCCGCACTTTTTCCTTCGCGAATCACCGCGAGTTGCGATGGTGAAATGACACCGAGAAGTAGACGCCCACTCGGGCGAAGTGTGCACGAAGCAGAAATAGTTTGGGTGGTGGTGATTTTGTGGGTTTGGATGGTGTTTTGTGTGGTGGTGGTGATGGTATTTGTGTGGTGGATCTAGCGGTTGTGGAGGGTTTGGATGGTTTTTTGCGTGGTGGTGGTGGATTTGGCAGTCAGGGTGGTTTTGTTTTGTGTGCGGTGGTTGATCTGGTGGTGTTGTAGTGTGTGCAGTGGTGTTGCTGTTGCGGTGTGGTGATGTTGATGTTGCAAAAATGGCGATGGCGATAGTGACGACGGTGGCGGTGTAGTGATTTGTTGGCAGTGACTTTGTTGTTAGTAGTGTTGTAGTGTTGTGGCGGTGGTGGCGAGTGAGGGTAGTTGCAAGTGGCTGTAGTGGCAGTGGTGGTAGTGTTGGTGACGGTGATATGCGACCTACTATTCGATGGTATGTGACCAAATATTTGGTAATCTGTGACAAGTTACTCAATCGTGACCTAAAAATAAATAATATTTTATTCAAAAATAATATGTGACCAATCAATTTAAAAATCTGTGACCGACAAATAAATTGTGACTAATTAATTTAATAATATGTGATCAATAAATAAATTGTGACTTATAATTATGTATATGTGACCATTAATTGTATAACTGTGACTTTATTATATTTAATTAATAATATATATACCCGAATTTTGAATTTTCAAACTATAAACCTGATTTGTGAATTGGTGTAAACTATACATCTGATTTATGATTTTTTTTCTTCCCATTACTTAGGCAGGTACCAGTCCATGGGCTTGGCCCCACAATCTTTCCTAACAATTAAAAGAGGTTGCTCTGAAAATGCAATCAATTAGAGTCCGTTTGATAGGAAAACGTGGAAAAGAATTCAAATTTCATGTTAGTTGAAAAATAAAATCTTACCAATTCCATGTGAATTCATTTTTCATGAAAATAAAGAAAATACAATTTAAAGTGGTTGAACCTTGTAATTCAATTTCCATTCCCACGTTGCAATCAAATGGTCAAAGTGAAATTCGTTTTTCTCGTATGTTAAGTTGGTAGAATGCATTAACTCTTTATTCTGCTTTGCTAATTGCGTATATATTTCGTATTTTTTAATTCACATGTTTTGAACGTTTGACTGCTTTGTTTTGTTTCTTGTTTTTAATAGGGTACCAAGAATTTGTATTTTGCCAAATCTGCTTTGGTTGGTCATTGCTTATTTTCATTTGTTTCCATTTGTTCATCTGGGTTGATGGGATTTGGAAATGGTAAAAACTCTATTGAAGTGGGGTTTCTTGCTATTTTGGTTACAATGGGAGATTAGAGAATTAGTATTTAGCATTCTTTATCCTTTTCTTATTGCATATTTTGCCCTTTGAGCCAAGATTTAAGTCATTTTAAAAATTTTTTTTTCTTCTGAGGCTGATTTTATTTGTGGTTATGCCCTTTGCTAATTTAAGATTGTGGGTTGCTTAACAGTATAATGGCAACTATATTTCCAATTATTCTCGTTCTTCTTAGATTAATTTCTCTTGCAAAATTATTTTTGAAATTCAAATTTCTCGTACAAAATTATTTTTGACATATTTATTACTTTATTTTATAGAAATTGAACACGTGTAATTTCTGATCAAAATTCATTTCTTCACTTTGAGATTGGTGTCCAAATGTCTTAATTATAGTCGATGTTCATTATTATTTGTCACCGTTTTGAGTTATCATAAAGTTAGAATCATTTTTCGGACGCACTACTATAATTCAATTATTTCAATAATATTTTACTTTTTCGTTTTTCAAATATGTTTAATTTACAAGCGGTAATAAATATTATAATTAATTCTCAATTAATTAACATTTACATTCATTAAATTAATATTAATTAAAATTTCACGTTTGCATTTACATTCATGTTATTAGTTTCAATGTTTTAAAAACCAACCTAGTCATAGATCCGGAAAAAGAAAAAGGAAAAAAAAGGTCAAAATGTTGAATTAGGATCAGAAAGTGGTTTTTTTTAAAAAAATTTAAAATATGCATTTACAAAAATTTTAAAAATATACATTTAAATTTTTTAAAAAATATATACATTTACATAGATTGAATCAGTTAAACTGGAAATGGATCACAGGTTTCCAAAAACCAATCGATTTTACGTGGTTTTGGGACGAATTTTTAAATAAAGGTTTTATAAGCCTAATTGGACCAATTTTGGTCCAAGTTCCCAATTTTCCCAATTGATCAAACATGACCAATCTGATTTTAAAACACCGATTAATTTTTAATTAATTAACATTCATTTAATTAATATTAATTAAAATCTCACGTTCAAGAATGCAGTTCTGTATTCATATCCATGTATGCTAATTAGCATCTGGTTTCACTTAATTGAAAATCAAATTATGTTCATTTAATAGAAATAATTCAACATTCATTGTTACGTATATATTCCATAATATTAATTCTAAATTAACTAATATTCACATTAATTCATGTATCATATTTGTCATTTATCTTCATTTATACATTTAATTGTACTTCTAATACTCACATTTAAGTATGCATTTTACTATTTACATGTATATATAACAATTAATATTTATTTTTAGAGACTTGCATTTCTCTCATATTTAAATCAAAATGGTAAATATAGGATCAAATATTACTTATAAAACATTTGAGAATAATGTGCAACACAATTTCAACTCTGACTAGTCTACTTAAAACGGAAGGTGAGTACTCCTTGTTTTACCATAGAAATGTATCATCTACGTCACAAAAACAAGCTTCTAATCAAACAAACAAATTCATGATATGTGCAAAACTCCGTCCAATGGCATCCTCTCTGACCACCTGCATCTCACACAAGAAATTAAAAGCTTGCCATTGTAATTATATCGTGTCGAAGGATAAACAAAGTGCTCAAAGTTTGCAGAAACGCGCTCAAGAAGTCATGTTTCTCCTCCATCAATAACGGAATTATCTGTCGTAGGACAATTCCAAGATGGCACTATCTGAAAGAGCACATGCAGGGATCAAGATGATATCTTCGCAATGCTTAATAATCTTGTAAACATATAACAGTTGCTGAAAGAAAATAGATTCTATACATTACTTGATCATGGTTTGAATTATTCGCTAAAGCTGTCTTCAACCTTTTGGCCCGAGATTCTTTATTTGAGTTATTTTGACAGTCTCCATCCACAAAATTCTGACCCGTACACTCTGCAAAATCCCGAAAAAACTCAATAATTTATAATAGAACGTATATAAATGAATAATCGCACAAGATTGAACTCTTCAGAATCTATGGAAGTATGGTATCCAAAAGGAGAATTTTTAATCCTTCGGAGCAAGTAAACATCATTAAGGGAAATTTCCTAAATCATTCTTTGTCCACACCACATTATCTTGATTTCAACGATGTTACTTGTGGTGGTAAACCAAAACCCAAACAAGTGCATTCATAAGCCTTAAGTGTTGCTTAGCAAATCACTGGAGCACATTTCTTCTTTCTAATTTCCTGTAAAGTTCTATTCGGGAAGGAAAAATCAAAGTGGGAAAGTCGAGTTTGCAAGACCTAAAATAAACAAATATAAAATCATTGTGCATCTTCACTAAATAAACAAAATCTAGAATTTACGCAATGGGGTTCAGTGTAACGTGTAAAGCAGTCATTCTTGACCTATGGCGACTCAGTAGTTCAACTATGAAATGGCTATTCTTACTGAGTTGTCATCTGTTCAAAATCCACCCTTACCTCATTTTCACGAGTACTTTAATTTGTCTATCATGAGATTCAGGCAAAAGAAAAGGCAAAGGTTTAGATCAACCCTAAAAATTGGCCAACGCTAGCATAATATTACTTTCATCAAGAAAAGTAACAGGAGCATGCAAACAACAACTTCTTAAAGCAGATCTCAGCATCATCAAAATCAACTAATCCAGTATATATAAGATGGATGTACTGTGTTATCCATATAAACACGTGATTTTGTATACTAATTCATACCTAAAAATATAATGACAGTTTGGAAAACAATACTTAAGGAATGTGACAATCTTTTCAAAGAATTCATGCTGAAAAATAGCACATTTGTATCAAGATCTACGTAGGACGGGAAAGCCAAGAAGGAAGGGAGCAAATAATAGAAGTGGTACTGGAGTATGCATCTGCAGATAATCCATGAGAATTGATGTGTGTGATAGGAGAACAGTACTTTTGCAGGTTCGCTACGTCCAATAAGCAAATAAAACAGGAGCTCTTTTTTTATATAAATCTGAGTTTCCACCGTCTCTTCATCCACCCTTTCTCTGAAGGAAATGACAGAAATGTCTTCACATTCCCAAAATCACAGGACAGAAAAAAAAACAGATTACTCACATCAATTATGAAGTAAGCTCAGCACGCAATGGAATTTTAAACACAGTCTCCTTCCCAAAAATTAGGTATAATAAGAACAAGGAACAAGTCAAGCACGAGGTTGAGTTCAAATCGCACATCATGAAGTCAGATATATCACCAGTGTATAGGTTACTAGCTTGAAGTTGGTGTGGACAAGTTTTCAATCCCTGACATCCGATCCCTTCCACAGCTATGTGTTTCTCTGTACTACAAAGTACCAGACATTCTTGCCATGCAGCTGATGCAGGGAGACACGTATGTCCAAACCATTGTAGCCGTGGACTCTTAAGAGCATCATGAGTATCAGCTGAAGTATGCGAGAAAGGCTGACCCCTTCCATAATTGATCTTTTGCCAACAGCCATCCTGTAAAACAATTGACTGATAAAGAACATGACACGAAACAACTTCTGTTTTTGAAGAATATGCAGTTAGACGTGCATTTAAGAAAGAGAATACAACAAATAATGCAGAATCAAATGAGTTCCTCAACCTGATGAGAAGAAATATGGACATCAGCATGCCGTTTTTGAGATAGATGTTTCTCA
Source organism: Fraxinus xanthoxyloides (assembly GCA_903798325.1). NCBI lineage: Eukaryota > Viridiplantae > Streptophyta > Magnoliopsida > Lamiales > Oleaceae > Fraxinus > Fraxinus xanthoxyloides. Next base: position 899 of record CAIGRL010184200.1, on the reverse strand, counting down.
CTCTTGTTCTGCTCAAAGCATGCTAGCAAACCCATTGATTGTTGTAACTGTTTAACAAATGACACTTCCAAATGATCAAGATACAAATTGTGCTTCTCATTTGTCCATGTTGTAGGGTTATCCTGGAAAAAGATTGGAAGCTGAGAAAATTTTCTTCCCTAATATGTAGACTTCATAGAAAAGGAAAAATTAGTTTGTAAAAAATACTGCATATATAGAAAAGTTCAGGCATATATCTTTTTTAATATTACTATATAATGTAAAGGTCAGGTCTTCCCCAATATGGAAGTAATGAGGTCAATGGATGCTTTTTAAAGCATGGAAACTGCCAAAAAGACACTTGTTTAACTGAGAGTGAGTTTGACATTCCCATTCTCATTTAAGAGCTTCTGCTTTAGCTACAACTGGGCCACTTCTCCAAACCATTTTGAATGTGTTCCTGAAAATTTACTCATGGCACGGGGTATTAAAACTCACCATATCAGTGAGAACAAATCTGTGTTTTCCTTCCTTTGGAGAAAAAAAAGGCTAAGTATCAATATCATTTAGGGGAGCCGCCTCAGTAAATCCTGAATTCCTCAACAGGTCGCCTGGTTTTTGGTCTTCAAGTGCAAAGCTAAAGGAAACTGGGCATTTAATTCTTACATAATGTAACAACATCGCGTGATCATGATCAAAACAGAACGCCAAGGGGAAAAACCATACAGCAATAAAAACCTTGAGAAAATCCTCCTTATCATTGATATTTTCCAGTGTTCTAAAAAGCGCGCCTAGGCGCGAAGCGTGATGAAAACGCTTCGCCTTGAGCCTAAGCGGAAATTAAGCGGTCAACGTTGTTGTTGATCGTTTAATCCTCGTCTAGGCGCGCCTAGCCTAAGCTGAAATTAAGCGGTCAACAA
>CAIGRL010184188.1:0-13250 GCA_903798325.1 Fraxinus xanthoxyloides | reverse complement strand
TTTTATTTTTTTTTTTTGAAAGGTAATCAAGTATTTTATTAATCAAAGAAACAACATGAAATTTGGCAGCCCATCTATATGCCTAATAGCCACAGCATTAAACCAAATATATAATGTAAAATAAAACAATTCCCTAAACTGCTCTACTGTCCGTGATTGGCCTTCAAAACAATGACTGTTCCTTTCTCTCTACACGCACCATACGATACAACCCGGAATAAGGTCCTATACAAGTTTGCTATCCTTGTCTCGAAACTTTCTCATCCATGCCTTTAACACGTCCTCCATGCGCCTCAGTAACACCTATTCCATGTGTTGCGACACCAGAATATCGTTCCACAGTAAATTTAATAGAGGTAAATTTAGTTTTGCAAGCCATTTGCCTCCACAATTTAATTATCGTGTGTTGCTAGAGTTACCAAGATTCTCAATTTTGTGTGCACCATCTGCAAACCCAATATGGACATCTTATTATATGGCCATCAGCCCACCACCCATTTGTTAGTAATCAACCTTACATCAAAGTTCAGGTTAAATAAAATCCATATTATATATAATATAAGGAGACACACATAAAGAATAAGTCAGTCATTGCCCAAAGGAAGTCAAGTTAATGCCATGTTTAAGTCTTGAGAAGATCAATACAGTAGCAGAGAGTTAAACACATTTGGGCTCGCCCCAAAGAGTAATTTTTGAGTCCTCCTGAAAGGAAGAATGAAATGTCTTTGGCAACAGAGAAACATCTATCTATATGCTCCAGAGGTTTCCCCGAATATATTTTGCGGTTAATAGAATATATATCAAAATAACAATTCTTCTCGTGTGCATTTTCAGCTAGCATTTATGACTAGCACGCCAATGTTAACCTAACATTAACAATCACTACATGCTTCAAAATACATCCACAATTTAATTTACAGACTAAGAGAAGTAGCGCAATACAGAATTGCAATGAGAGTGTGAGACAGAGAGAACAATAAGCAAATGGTAGGACTCATGATCTACCTGGAAGCACAAGATAGTATAAACAAAAGAGTTACATTTTATTCAGGAAATTTTAGCAGTGTTGGTGCAACTTTGAGAATAAAAAGTTCACATCCATTTTATTCAGCATATTTTAGTAGGGTTTGGTGCAATTTGGCTAAACAGGAGTATATCCATGCCATAGATAAGGTTCATGAACCCAGCTATGGATAGTAAAAATAACTACCTGCTACAATTGGGTGAACTTGAATTCAAAGTCACCTAAGGAAAATTCTCTAAAATGGAATTCCAAGGATGGACTTTCTATAGAAGTCCATTCATTTAGCCTAGCACTTAATGGTTCTTTGCAACCCCATAGCCCATCAGAAAATTTTAACAAATACCCTCTTCATCTCAGGTAAGAAACAAGAAATCTGTAGTACAAGATAGCATAGAAGAGAACTTAGGAGCTAAGATTTCTTCAAGTGAGAGGGGCAAAACCTAGCAAAAAGCTAAGTTGGTGAGTTAAGGACGGTGCAGACAAAATTTCAGACTCACTTAACAACCGCATTCGCCAAAAATATAATAATGACAAAAAAGGATTCTCGTGGATAAAGAGGCAGCCCCAGGGCCATTATCAGGGATTGGCAAGCCAAAATGTGCAGGAACTGAAGTGTGCCTAATTAGCATGTGTAAATTCAATATTGGTATTCAGTGAGCTCTAAAAATAGAAAAAAGATAAACAAACACACATAACTGCCATAGTTGCTGATCCATACCCCAAAATCCCTCCCTGCTTCCCCTGCAGATAGAGAGACCATTATTTCCTTCTCAATTCTATTTCTTGAGAATTTCTGAAACCAAGCTTGTTGGTTCATTACTAGTTTCACAATTAATCATGAGCGCCTATAAAACACTTTCCATGTTTCTGTGAGTTCCCACTGCACACATTAATTATGTCCGAATTTGAATATAGTTATTGTTGGTAACTGCTATAATAGAGAAGGAAATCCCCAACTCCCAGAAGCAGCACAGGATGTTTCTTTATCAATCATGAAAAAATTCAAAAACTCAGTTCCCACTCACTTTTAAATAAATATTGTCTAAAAAGCATACAGTATACTTTTTAAGACCTGTAAAGTTAATAGGCTAGTTTTACAGAACAGTGATTAGACCTGCATACTACATCAACAGGATTTGGCTCAGATAGCCCATTTTTCTTAATTCTGGATTTCTCGGAATCTGTTCTCTGTATGATGAAGGTAGCAGACGTGAGATATGAGGATGCTAAGATATATGTCTAGTCATACTAAAATGGAGAAGAAAGAAATGAGAATATACACCAACAAATGGAAGTGTAGCCAACTGATGATAATTAAGGGCAGGGCGACTTGAGAGCTGTACATGTTTTGCGTGTATCTAAAGTGATTTATGTTCAAAAGAGCATAGCGATTACAATAGAACATGTCCAGAGAAAGAGAACTAAACCAACATGGCGTGTAGTGATTGATAAGGATCTATATGCTTTAGACCTTCTAGAAGATCTCTGGCAATGAATTGAACCAAGTGGCGGAAACGATTTATACCCCAAATTTATTTGGAAAAGGGCTTATTTTGTTGTTGTTATTGCCTGTTGATATCTCATTTCTTCAAATGAGTTACAAAATATTCATGGAAACAAGTGTAACACAAAACCCACCTATCATGACCAAGCTCGCACGAGAGAGAGAATTCTTCGCAGCTGAAAGGAGCACACACCCTTTCTTTCATATGGTTAGAAGAGAAACACCCACCAGAGGTTACTGATTGATCATAGGTCACTCGTGATTCGCCAAAGAAAACAATAATTGGAACAAGCTGCATCTTTACAGACAATCCAGCCTCAGATCCAGCATCTTTAGATATATCTACTCTCAGCTCTTTGACATCCAAGGTAGCCTTTGGTGTCTGCAGTGTTAAAGTAAACCATCCAGACAAAGTATCTTACAAATGATAACTCATGAGAAAAGAATCAATTGGTAAGAACCAAAAGCAATTTAAAAGAAGAAAATAAGTGGAGTAAAATGGCATGGTAATCTTTTCATCGCAAAGGTTTTTAATCTGAGCCAATAAGGAAATCAGTGCTATATATGCAGTTAGAAGAATACTTGAATAACAAAATATTTGGCTTATACAAGGCTTTTTCCCTTTTCTTCCTGCACTGCAAGTGTTTCAAAGTATAATATTTCATATATTTTATAGTTTTTTGTCTCTTCTGCTCTCTCTACTGTCTTAGTTTTATTTAGATTAGTGCTATACCATGTAACGGGATTAACCCTGTAGCACATAACGTTCAAGGGAGAAAAGTTAACCTCTATTTCATTTTTCTTTTCAATAAGAAAAGACAGTTCTACTATCGTGTCATGAAAATATATTCATCAAAAGGACAAGGAACATAAGAAAAAAAAAATGCAAAATGATAATCATGTATACATGATATTTCCAACAACAAACAATTAATGATAAAGGAATTTCAGATGTAGAAGCACGTGAAGACAAATCCGTTGCTCACTCAAAATACTATTTTGTTATTCAAGTTGGGCATGTTTGATATCGATGCACCAAATTGAGGAAAAGATTTGGAATAGCAATCCAATTATACAATAGGAAATCTGTTTTAACTTATTTTCTATTTACTTTTATATTCTTAATTTAACTAGGAATTGATATAGCGGTAGGATTAATTTTACTTTTTCTTTTCCTTCTACAGTTGGGAATAGTTTTTTCATTTCATATGTTGGATTGTACTATTATATATAGATTTGATAGTTTATGAATAAAATTATTCAGCCTAAATTTCAAGTAGTATTTCTCTTCCAATAAATTCTCAAAGTTTTCTACTCCAACAACATGCAGCCTCACAGTTCCATTAGTCACATAAACCCATCATAATCATCATAATCATACATAAATGAAAGAGGAAGTGCACTCGTCAAATACCAGAGTAATAAATGTAACCATGGCACTAACAGTATCAACAAAAATAGAAATCCAAAGAAAGATCCACATGCTTGTTGTGACTATATCTAAACTATTTATCAAACAATTCAAGAAAAAATACCTTCTTTTTTCCTTTTAATGACCACACATTATCTTAAGTACGATTACAAGTTTCTGAATGAAATCATGTTCCTGATGCTCATAATCTTCATTTATAACACACATATAAGATTAATGCGAAAAATAAATGATTAAGTAATCATATCCCATTTCCTCATAAAAAAGCATTGAACAGTTCAAGAAGTAGCAGCAGAACCAACTAAATGATGAAAAGAATGTACAAATAATAACTCAACTAGACTCTTCTCACCTTCAAAACCAAGTCAGTCACAGAAACTGATAAAAATCTTGCCATGTTAGCCACAACCATCCACTTTCCTCTACCTGAAGTGCGGCGTTTTTTGGATTTGTTTTTCTGAGTGCTCTTCTTCGAAACCCGCATTACGACTTCTAAATCACATATTAACACCTGCAACTTTGGATCCCTGGAAAGGAAGCCAACGCCAAGTTTAACCAAGGACTGCCGTAAGCTTAGTCTAATTTCACCAACTGATATGGATTCAACAGCACCCTGTAATTGATCGGACAATCAGAACATGCAAAGCACAATTTAAGCGGACAAGTACTAAACCTGAGAAAATGTATTCCAAAAATCATTGAACAAATCCATAACACTGCAATGCATATGATATTATGGGATTTCAAGTCTGAAGTCATACTTGTTCATTTTCTTTTTCTTTATTTCTGGAGGGGTAAGAAAGAGGGTAAAACCATTTTTTATGAACCAAACAGGCCACTCTGAACAAATTAGTCAAACGGTGATCCAATTTAATAGTGGCATGGCCACTCTCAAGTTTCTTACACAAAATCTGTGATCTTAATAAATAAGAATCTTCTTACATCCCTCACTAGGATGCACGATAGAATATTTCTCAAACATAATGGATCGCTTTTAATTCAATGAGAACCAACAAATGAAAACGGGCGATTGTAAGAATAGAGCAGAAATTCATGTGATTACATCTGCACAAATGGAATTCACTGCAGTTAATTACACACTAGCCTGACAGAAATTACATTATCTCAACACTAGGAATACCATTTGCAGAGGCTATAGAAAGAATTCATCATAAAGCACCATGCACCATGATAAAAAGGGAGGCCAGGGAGGAAATAAAACAATGAATACAATATTTTATCTAGAACTGAGTGAATTTGCAAAAGAAGAATAAAGAGAAACTCAAAAGTAGAGATGATTTAAGTAACAATAATTTCAAGGAAGGCCACAAAAGTTTCTACACATTGAATAAATTGTTTCCATTCTAAAGAAATGCTGTGAAGGATCATTTTATCAACCATGACTCATGCGAGCCTCGGCTTTTTATTTCTTTTATATAAAAGCAGAAGAATTTATTAGAAAGGAAGGGAAAAAGCACAACAAGGAGGAGGAGATGTCCTTTATTGAATAGCTTGACAAGCAATGGAATTTGCTAAACATGGCAATTTAGTTATCAACTATTATGAAGGGCCCTAAATCGGTAAATTTAGTAAGATTCACCTTAACTGCCAAAAGAGATGTTCCAAAGACTTTACCAGAAGAAAGCAATGACATAGAGGCAATGATTTACAACATTGAAATTGGATACATTACTTTTGAATTTTAGAAGAGAACAGATCTATATGTTTACAAGCTCTGCTAGGCTTCATAGGTTCAATTTCCCATCAAACCAGCTTTCTCGGGTGGAGATAATGCAATTTTAACAATATATTTTACTGCTCGAAGGATAATATACAGATCAAATCAATTGAAAATAACCTTTTTGAACTTCACAACAACATCTCTCAAACATTTCCATCCACCAACACGAAATCCAACTGATGCTCCCAAAACACGGCTGAGGATCCAAGCCAACAATCTGGAAGCAAACCTGAAACAAGATAATGTACACCATGATCTGAAACCAAGATAGAAAGTAAAACTAGTGCAATTTACACTTCTTAACACAAAAAAGAAAAAATAAATAAATAAATAAAAGGCAACAAGGGCAGTGACACAGATTAATAGAAAGTGATAGGTCTCTTGTGAGAGTTTTTCCCCACAATAAGCCTTTTAATGAATGCCTGACAGTCAAAAGGATTTTAAGTATGACTGGGTAAGATTGGGCTTGAAAATTCAAAATTTAGCCCTTGTTTGATCCCCATTTTTTCCAAATTACATTTTTTCTCTCTTCTTTTCAACCACACATTCTTCAATAAAATAATATGCATGCCAATCCAAAAAAATTTCTTATTTTTTAACAATACATTCTCCATCAATCAACTATTCCAAAATGTATCTTATACAAAAAGAATGAGGCTCAAACAGGCCCTTAATATTTTGGATTTAGGATTTGCATAAGTACCTTGAAGGTCTCGCGTTCCCAAAGAGAGAAAAAATGATATGCTAATGTCTTCTGTATGGCATGGTCTTCACTAAAGAGGTCTAGACAAGAACGAGTGTTGAAGTAGGTGTCAACCTAGTTGGAATGTACTTAACTATGGTGATTCATCCTGTTGTAAGGCTTTGAACAAAAATTTACATTGTATTTCTCAATTAATAAACTAATAATTCTAATTGTTTGTCTTCATCTCTACCTTTATCTTTAGTTCACTTCCTTTAGATAAAAAATAAAAAAGATAAAAATAAACAATGAAACAAACACAGACCTGTTTGCCTGAACCTTTATACATATCTATCGGTCAGAATAGGCTAGGAGGAGAGGTAGATAAAAATAACACGGTTTGTTGTGGTTGTGGTTAAGAAAGATTTGAATTCATTAGATATTCCCATGGATATAGTGATGGATTGATGGAATGAAGGAAAGTGATTCATGTATCACAACTTTTTTTCTTTTTTAAGAAAGCAAATATCACCAAACAAGATAATTAATGGGTTTAGATGATATAATAATAGTAATAAAGCAAGAATGACCCAGACTAGAGTAAAGTAGCCTTAACAGGAGCTATAGTTGTTTACTCCATATGTATCCTAATTTTCACTCAACATTTAGTTACAAGGAGAATCTTCTTTATATAGAGCATATCTAGCTTCAATTAGCTAAAGAATTATCCAAACATATTGATGCACATAATCTAACATCTGCAGTTACTGTTCTATATAAAATATTTCAGTGCCAGGTTGATACGCTAACTATCATTCATGATTGCAAATAAAATAGCTATTGTACTCCCGATCATGGCTAGCATTCTTCACACCAACATTCATTGAAATATATTTTCTTTATAGCACTGAGAATAGTAAATATCGGAAGCCATTGCTTATGTATAAGATGTGTTTCTACTAAAATTGAGAGTTGAGATCATAGTTTTGGGTAGAGAGATCAGCACTGAACTTTCTACTCATTCTCTCTTGGGTACTGTCAACAGGCATCCTCTGAACCTCATTATCGAATTCAACTATCTACAAAAGTTAGGATCAATTGAGTTGAATTTAGATCGTGCCAAGTGGTGTATTCTCGAGCAATAGTTGAAATTGGATCATTGGGATCTAGACTAGTTCTTTTTAGGTATACATTTGTCATTCTTTCATATTATTTTAGTTATTAGTCACCCATTTTTCCAACCACTAAGGGGTATCATGGTACTAGCCAGGGGTTCTGTGAATACCTGGGGCCTTTTTCACCAATTTAGAGGCACTACTAACAGTAAGCAAGTTTTTTACTGTTTGAACATAACTGGAAGGGAGAAAAGTGTGCACTTCTTTAATTCCAACGAGTGAGGAGCTAATGCATAAAAAACTTCTATGATCAAAAGAAATTAAAAATGACATCCGACTTCAAGGAAAATTTCATAGTTGGGCAATCAAATTTAGCTAACCTTTGAAGGAAAGGAAAGGAAAGGGAGCTAATTGAATCTCTAACAGTAGTAATACAGTAGAAGGGAAGTACAGGAAGCTTGCAAATGCAAGGAGAAACCTATTGCACCACTCACTTCACTTTAAAATAGTCCATTACATAATTGAGACTTGAGTATGGCTGAGATGTCAAATAAATAAACTAATGAACCTGATGATGACAACATACAAGTAAAAAATATAGATAGAGATTACTGAAGGCATGTGTAACCAACTATTAGGTATGTGAACTGAGCTGAAGCAGTAAAGATTTCCATTTGTCGACTTCCATTTGAGGTTCAACACTGTTAGAGAGTTATTTGATTGTTTCTTCATTTATTTTATAAATGAATAGAGCAAGCTTGGACTACTGAAACTTGATGTTCATATCTAAGGGATAGAACAATATGGCTCAATGGCCGTAACTTGCTCGTGTAGAGTGAGATTGGTCTGGCATTATCAATTTTTCCTCACTTCCCTAACTAATATATCTACAATGATAATTATCTTACATTTGCGAGATCAATTTTAACTCTAACTACACATCACGTCAGTATCAAGAAATCAACAAAATAACACATACCCATTGAAATTCACATGATCGGCACACACATACAAGTACAAAAGTCAAAACTGAATTCTCAACTACTTACATGAAAATAAGCCATAGCACGATGGACACAAACAAGAATCCAAACAAGAAGTTGGCCGGGGAGGCCCCCATTTTGAATTGAAGAAAGGTCAATCTTCCCAAATTCACCTCTACAACACCAAAGCCTCAAATCTTCATATCATCAGAACATCATAAAAAATAACCCACAAAAAATTCGAAATTATATCTAAGAATTCGAGATGCTATCAAAGTAGCTGAAGGATCAAGCATTCAGTTATGTGGAACAGAAATAGAGAGAAAGAGAAGGAAATGATCAGAGAGATGTGGAGAGAGAGTGATTGTAGGAGAAAAATTGAGAAAAATAATAAAGAATTGGAATACTGGGTCGATCCGGGATATATGCTTGAGAGAATAATCAAAGAGAAATTGCATTGTAATGGTAAATCTGAAGAAGAACAGAGGACTAGAATCTGGTGTGCGTCGTTGTACGGAACCTTTTGTGTGTTTCCTTTTTACTTATTCGGTTTTTTGGATTAATAGCGGCCGGTTGGTTTTCTAGGGAAAGCTCATGAAACGTCCCTGTTGAAAGTTGAACGAAACTGACCCGTCCCTTGTTCTCTTTGGCGATTTGGGCTAGTTATTTTTATTTATTTTAATTTTAGGGATAATTTCAACGGTGGTTCCAAATATAGAGTTTTTAGTCGACTTTACTTTAACCTTCAGATTGTGTCAGCGGAGGTCCTAAACCTTAGAAAATTTAGCAGCTAAAGTCCAAATAGATGAAAATCATCAATTTGACCATTAGTTGACCAAAAAAATTGGATTTTAATCAATTTTGACCAAATTGAAAGAGGTAAAATGATAACTTTAGATTTAACATTTTTTTTGTTCAAATATTATTAACAATAAAAACAATTAAACTAAAAAAAATAATCAAAAATCAACCCCACCCCCAGCATCCATTCAAATTATAATCCAAAGCTGCCGAACACCGACCGCCAACACCAAACTCACAGCCACCCAAAAACTAAAATCACCTCCACTAAATCAAACAATTGCCTTCCACTTTTATTCCTTCTAAACTACATCATTGCCTCTACTAAATCGAACTCAAAAGTTACAAGAATTCGCGAAGATCTACTTAAGTGATCCTTACCTATTTCTGTTATCCCATGGTGTACATGGTTTCTGTATCTCGTTCATAAAATCCATTTTCGACCAATTTTGTGATCTCTTAGCAATTCGAAGCCAGAAGCCATGGATTCACGAAGGGGACTCTTTGCACCAAACATAAGGACAGTGCCACTTGGTTTCAAGAAGGGAAAAGCAAAATCTCGGTTATAGCGATAATGTGATTTGCTTGGAGGGTTTCAAATAGGAAAGTGCATCACATTGGTCAGTACTGAACTGGATTTTCTGTGCTGTTGTTGCGGTGGAAGTGGTGGTGGTGGGATTCTCCACCAATAATTTCTTGTAGAATTGAATTGATTAATTTGAGATAAATGAGGTAATTGTCTACTAGTTGACTATAGGTTTGGTGGTAGCGATGAGTTTGGGTTTGATGATGGCGGTCTACAGCTTTGGATTGTGTTTGGTTGGATGTTGAACGGGGGTTGGATTGAAGAAGGTGTATACAAGGGTGGAAATTGGTGGTGGGGCAGATTTTTTATTTTATTTATTTTAGTTTAATTGTTTTTATTGTTAATAATATTTGAAAAAAAAATTGTTAATTCTAAAGTTACCATTTTACCACTTTCAATTTGGTCAAAATTGGTCAAAATCCAATTTTCTTAGTCAACTAAGAATCAAATTGACGGTTTTCATTCATTTGGAATTCAGCAGCTAATTTTTCAAATGTATGGGACATCGCTAGCACAAACTGAAAGTTAAAGTAAAGTTCGCTAAAAACCCAAAAGTTTGGGACCGCTGCTGCAATTATCCCTTAATTTTATAGAAAATTTTCATTTGAGGTTTTGGACCTTTCAAAATTTTGCAGTTACCAGGTTGAAGATGGCTGGTGCTTAGGAAGTTCAAAAAGCAATGTCTATGTTTGATAAGCTCATGCTTGATGATGGTTCAGCTAGCAGTGATTCTATTGAATACAGATGCACCATTGGCTCTCTCCAATATCTCTCGCTCACTCACCCATGCCTCGGTTTTGCTGTCAATCGTCTTACTCAGTTTATGCACAAATCAACGGTCACGCACTGGCAACATGTTAAACGGATCTTGCGCTATGTCAAACGAACCATTCACTTCAGTCTTTTGCTATATTGTCAATCAAACCCAGTGCTTAAAGGCTTCTTCGACGCTGACTGCGGTGGTGATCTTGATGATCGAAAGTCTACCACGGGTTATATAATTTTTCTAGGCAATAATCCTATCAGCGGCGTACTAGGAAGTAAAAGGTCGTAGTTCGCTCCTTTACGGAAGTAGAATATGGGGCACTAGCCACTGCAGCCTCAAATATTGCTTGGATAGAGTCTCTTCTTGATGAACGTGGTCTCGCGTTACATGAACCACCATTGTCATAACATTGATGCAACCCAGCTCAGTTTCAATCCTATTATGCATTCCACGATGAAACATATCGCCATTGATCTTCATTTTGTCCATGACTTTGTTCATCGTAGCAAACTGTGTGTTGCTCATGTTCACACGGATGACCAGCTCGCTGATTTACTGACAAAGCCTCTCGCTAGGTCTCGCTTCAACTTGTTACGCGGCAAAATCCACGTTGTTGATGGAATGTCCATTTTGAGGGGTTGTATAAGGGAAGCCACATAAATCACCTTCATCCTTGATTTCCTTCTCTGTCAATATCTCTATATAGAAACTCTATTTTTGTGGTTGTATATTCCTTAAATAGCCGTAGTCTTGTATTATAAATAGATGAGCTGTAATGCAAAACACAATTGGAGATTTTTACCAAATCACTTGCGTAATCCTTTTATTGTGGTGAGAGGTCAATGACAAGGAAGAGATGCCTTTCTTTGTATTTCAAACAATACACCAGCTAAGGATTATTGGCTCCAAATATAAGTGACGATGAAGAGGAAATACTACATCTCTCTATGGGGCCCTCATCACCTCCTCATCATGGGCTTGCATAACTCTATCATAGAAGGAGAGCTCTAGATTAATGGCAAATGACAATTTGTAGAGGGGATGCTTTGCTAGGTTTGATTGTACCACGTTAGTTCGTCAATGCTAGTTGTGTTCATCGTTGAGGTGAAAGTACAGTTGGAGAGTGCCAACCTTATGTGATTTCTTGCTCAGCTGACTGTCATATGGCCTACCTCGTATGTAGAGGCACAAACATTTCGAGCAATACAATGCCAAAAAGGAAATATATGGTCATCCATAAACTTGTAGATTCAACTTTTCTTCCTCCAATAATGACAATTCCGAAGAGGTCATGCTGAAAAAAATTACGATCAGATCAAAAGTTCCATAAATGGTATACTTAAAGGCCAATGACACTTTTGCCAATTAGCGTATGAGGTATGAACTATGTTGTGATGTGGTTGTCTAGTGATGCATTAATGACATGTTTTGATTAGTGGACGGTATTGCCCTTTCGAGTTTGCTTGTGCCATGTTGGACAGAATTAAAAATGGTAGATGATGTTTGTCGCAGTTGCCAATTTGATGGTTGATAGAGAGCAAAATCGAGGACCCCAGATCACCCATTGCTACATTAGAAGATTGAAGTGCCAAAACATTAATGACGGGGACTCAATTGCAACTGGATTCAATGTTTACGAACTCCAGCTGTGAATTCCCCGAACCTCACTTGCTCCTCTTCAAACCTAATATAAAACCTAAATACGAAAATTTTTCCGTCTCAATCCCTTGTATCCCTTGTCAAGCATCAAATTTTATTTCTCGCTAAATCAGCTAAAATTATTTGTTGTTCCGTTTTGTTTACACTCAAATCAGGTAAAAGTAGCTTTATTTCACGAATTTTGTTTTTACTTCTCTAGGAATTATTATTATTATTATTATTATTATTATTATTATTTTCAGTTCTTCACATAATTTTGTTCCAGTTATTTTTTCAGGCCTGAGAACAAACTTCATTATTGCAGAATTGCAGTTGCTGGTTGTTTTGAAACACCAATCAAGTACTACTTCATTCTTCTTTGCGGTTTAGAGCTCAACGAAAGAAAAAAAATATAATTACTGCATAATTTGTATGTTACTGAGCGGTGCGGGTAGGCGTAGTAGAAAATTTGCAACCTTTATATCTTTTTAAATAGGTTTTGTGTCAATCTCAGGTTTATTTTATTTGTTTGTAACGTGATTCATCATTTTGATTTTTCAGAATTCGAGCTGCGTATACAGATTATTATTATAAATGTCATTAGTATTTATATTCTTTAGCTTCTATCTCCATCTAACTTCTTAGTTCTTTATTTTATTTGGGTTGCATAATGGTTCTCAAATTTTGTCGAATTTATTGGATACCGTGATGCAATTTCAACAGAACCTGACCAAACCAGACGATTTTAGTGCATTTAGGTTCTTGTTGTACTCATGGAATCAGTTCCACGCGTAGAATTCCTATTTGAAACTAGTCCAGTCCGGTTGCAAAGAAACCTTACAGGACTGGTATTTGTCCACTCCTAGTATCTATTAGCACTTCCGAAATTTTACCAATTGAACTTGTAACGGCCCAAATTTTCAAGAATTTAAATCGCTACTAAGATTATTTATAAGAAAAAAAATCATAATTTAATGA
>CAIGRL010184169.1:0-11444 GCA_903798325.1 Fraxinus xanthoxyloides | reverse complement strand
TTTTTTTGGTTTTTTTTTTTTTTTTAGACTTCACATAGTTTATAAAACTCTCCACTGAATATCAAGATTTCCCGATTTATGGGAAAATCCTAACAGAGACTCTGCTTCACAGGCAAGTGGTATTTTTATGGTTCGTCTTGTAGTTGTGGCTGGTCACCTGACGAGTGGCTTTACATTCACCCTGAAATTTTCTGGGATCACATAAAATAGGTCTAAGTATATTTTTTCTTTATATAGCTCCTTAGAAATGCATTATTACATCGTATTTTGTCTTTGTTTTGCTTGCTGAATATTAAATTCATTAACCGATTGGAGGAATAGAAAACGAAATACTCATTTTTTCTATCAGAACCTTTCAAGCAAGAGCTATTGAACGTTACTATCTTGATAAGAATGATGGGTTTTTCTTTTTGGTCATCATTTATTTGTACAATTTAAGCTGAAATTTCACGAAATTTTATTGCCTCTATTGGACTTTTCGGAGCTATAATGTGTTTGAGCCTTGAGCAACATTCTTATGCCTCTGTCAGTTTGATTTGAGCCATCAAGGGAAAATCCACGTCTCTGAACTTTTCATTATTTGACTGCATTTGTGGATGGATCATGGTCGAAAAAATTAATGCTGCCACATGCTAATGGTTTTCTTGGCTCCTAGGATAAGCTTGCTTACATTTTGCAAAAATCTAATTATGTCTCTTGTTAATTATGATGTGGCTAGATGGTCAACATGGACTATGTGGCGAGTAAACCATTTTTGATCCGTGGACTAAATACTTGTTATAAACCTGTAAAATCTTGATAGTTTAGGTGCATTTGTTTACCTTTGATTTGATGTCTAGAGTTAGGAGTGCATATGTTTATAATGCAATCGCAGACTTCTGCTTCTGACTCATTCGAATCTATTATTTTGTAGATTTCTTGCAGAGACAGGGCTCGTCTCAGTCGAACATCAAATGCATGAGATTGGCTTAGTGCCCGGAAATGGAGGGGATAAAAGCAAGAAGAGCAATTGATGGAATACATCACATTATACAGTTTCAGAAAGACAAGACATGAAAGATACAACCTCAAGTAAAAAGAAGAAGCTTATAATTCGTCTCCATGACTTTCGAAGATCTGAACACCATTTCTTCGTTAAATTGTGCTTCAATCTTCCTTCGGTTCCTTCTTCGATTTGTCCTTTTTACCCTTGATGAAGCAGAAACACGAGCAGCAGGGTAACTGAAACAAGAACTTCATTTCTTCTCTTTCCTATATGACATCTGTTTTGACACAATACGACAATTATAGAGGACGAAAGCCTTGGTGTTTTTGCCCATTTGTATTATTATATCTTTATTCTTTTCCTAACCTTTTCAGATAAAGATGCTTATCATGTTCAAACACTCACAGATAAGAAGGTGCTTAATTCTCCAGCACAAGATTGCTCCATTTATCTATTGTTTTTTATTCCTCAAGGCAGACATTACAGTATTCAAATATATTGAAGATGAAAAATGAAGTTAGAATCTTATTCGTTGTCATGAAAGCTGACTACGGTGATCAGGGAGTTTCTGGCACATTAAGCAGATTTGGTTTTATTACAGTGGAAAAAGTTTAAAAAGGAAATAATTTCTACAAAAAATGACAATTTATATGCAATTTGCAAGTCTTTCACTTCCAAAGTTCTTCCATTGGGATGCCACGCTCCTCAGCCACTTCACTGAATTGCCTCATTTTCTGCACAGCTACGACTGCGGCTCTTGCATTATTGAGTGCATTGTTGCTACCGAGTTGTTTCCCCAGTGCATTTTCAACCCCGGCCAGTTCTAAAACAATCCTCACAGCACCTCCAGCAATAACTCCAGTACCTGGTGAAGCAGGTCGAAGCATAACCCTAGCTGCCCCATAGTCTGCCTCAGATCTGCCATTTCAATTTATCAGTAATATCAGAAGTAAAACAAAAGGTGAGCTTCAACAGCTAACTAGTAATGTCGGTCTGAACATGTTGGTATTGCGTAAATGTTTCACGAAAAAGCCTTATCAGATTTAACAATTGAATCAAACAACCTATTCGACCCTCCCTTCTAGATGGTGGTCACACGCTGCATCTAAACATTACGAATTCGACCAATTCATATTAGCTGGTATCTCCACTGAGTCCCAACTCTTACATAAGAGATTGGTTTTGAACTTCATAGGACCAAATAAAAGCTACCCTCTTTCTTCCTAATAGACGTTGACTATCATTTTCATTTAACATTAATAATTTGGACCCTAAAAGTAACATAAGCTGGTGGGATTGCAAATATATCAATTTTAAATAACCTCTCACAAAAGACACCTTTGGATTGAACAGGATTGCCAAAAGATTCATGTGATCGAGCCAACTTTATTGCCATTAGACTTAGCTTCTTCTTCTTCTCGTTGTTTAACATCACCATATCCCAACTCCACTCGAATATCAGTATCAAGAACCATAAACGTATGCAAGCTTGATATCAAAATGCTTACTGTCACCATTATTCCCAGAGCCAAACTTCCAATGAATGTCATAATCTAATCAGCTATTGCACTATCAGACTATAAGAGTCCTCATCTTAAAACCAATTACCTAAAAATCCAGAGAACCCACATTCAGTTAATAATTATGCTTGAGATTTATAATTCAGTCAATGCATGCAAACTTCATCAGGAACGTCCAAAATTTCATAGAAACCAGAATTTCAATATTCCTCGAACACATTTCTAAAATGCCAACACATCCATCGAGAAAATCAATCTAAACCAAATGCTTTTTATAAAATAAATTTGTGTAAATATGCATAATCATTGGAACCCCAGAAACTATCACCTACTTCCCTTCAACTAATCAACTCAAATAAATGAAAGTTGAACCTAACAGATAATGGATTATTGATGGTTAGTCAAAGAAGCATAAATTTAGTGTTGAGCCCCGGTTTGGAACTCTTTTCTTATCTGAATCTTAAGGACAGGACCCTGCCCTATTCTGGAACCCTCTACCGAGCTCTACACTGCCCGCATTTCCTTTGGAAGGGGCCAAAAAAAATGTCTCACCTGTTGCTGACCCACAGATATAGGAAGGGGATTTGCCTGTTGTACTGATCTAAACCATATTGTCTAAAAGCTTAAACTAAAAGAATTACCTGTGTGGGAAAGTCTTGTACTTGGTCATGGGAACTGTAATGATATTCCTCCTGGCATTAACAGCAGATTTTTGAACAGCACCAATTACCTCCTTAGCCTTGCCTACTCCAACCCCCACATTCCCCTGTTTATCACCCACCACCACAACAGCCCTAAAATGCAACTGCTTCCCTCCCTTCACCACTTTAGTAACCCTCCTGACCTGCACAACTCTCTCCTCAAATCCATCTCTCACTTTTTCTTTCTTCGATTTAGACCCGAACCCAGTTGTTTTCTTCACCTTAGAGTCCATTGCATACACGTCATTGCCGAGAAAAGTCTCTCCACTGTACGCAGCACCGTATAATCCCTCGTAGGCCTTGGCAATCTCGTCCTCTGACTCGAATGGGCCTTCGTCAAAGGAGGGTGGTGGGACAAAGTCTTCGGGGCGTTCTGGTGGGCTGAATGTGGAGATTTCTTCTGGGTCATTAGTGTCGAAGAATGTGGTGTTGATGTCTGAAGAATTGGCATTTATTGAAGTGAATTTTAAGCGGAGGGAGATGGGTTTTTGTGGGTGTTTTGGGGCAAAGGAAGGGTGGAGAGAAGAGAGGCAAGAGGGGAGGTGGTGGTGGAAGGAGAGGGAGGAGAAGGTGGCGGAGAAAGAGGCGATGGAGTCAGCCATAGTGGTGGTTGTAGGCAAGGCAAAAGTATTTGATCAGTGGCCCGAGGATAAGACTGTTTCTTTTCTCAACGATCGTGTTTCGTAGTCTTGCGTTCAAGCTCCCAAAAGAAGAGAGCATGAAATATTGCATTTGCATCAACTAAAAACAAGTTCTTTTGGGCGAATTAATCCATTACTGGGTTAATTATTTGAACGATTATCGAAATTTTGATTAATTACATCATTGACGATAATAATCGATCAAGTTTTTAACTATTGCACTAATAATTACTTGTTCAAAAAATTAATGTTAAATATTACTTGATTTAAGTACAAATGTGTCATCGAACATCAGTATTTTGAGTTAGAAATTGAAAACTAAATGTCAGATGCAAAAAAAAAATAAAAAGGGGTATGATGCGACTTTAGTTTTGGTCGATTTTTTGACTTAAATATTTATAGTAAACTCATGCTTCTTTTTTTAACGATAATTTTTACTGACTTGATGTAATAATGTTATGTTTTTGGGTGGCAGGTTTGGCTCTTCACTGACTATAGCTTCAGTGACCGTTAACATAATTAAAATTTTATTTACAATTGACATAACTAATCCTCTATTTTTAGTTACTTATAATGTTGCACCATCAAATGCTATGATTATAAAGTACACCTTTCATAATAATAAGAATATCACTGACTGATTTATATAAACAAAAATAGTTGCACATTTGTAAAATTAAAATAATTTCTACTCTATATAAATAAAATAAAAAATCTTTAAAAAATTGTTATTCTCGAAGCAAATCAAGCAAAATTCTTAGTAAAGGAATCAACGAACACGATAATCATAGATAATAAAATAAACTGAACAAAAACGAAAATGCAAGTTTAAGATTTTATTTGAAAAATGCAATATGATAACATTACATCAAACATTTAGGCAATGCTATAGCTACAAATTGGAGCATTTCCTTGTACAAAATACAGTTTCAGACTGAATAATAGGTTACAACAGACAGACTTTGAAGCTTGGTATAAAAATTACAAATAGGAAAATACAGTGGCAATTTATAATTTGATCGAAAACAGCATTCTCAGACCATCACAGCTTACTAGGTATTAGTTTGTTAGAGAAGTTCTTATCTGTGCTAAGCTCAGCTGTATTTTTCAGTAACTCGTTTGTCTCAGCAATAAATTTGGAAAATCGAGAACCCTTGGTTTCATTTTTATCTTCTATGGGAAACTGAGGTAGATTGGGCAAGAAGGGCCCAGGTTTTGGAGATAATGGTGGCATCAATGCCCATACAGAAGAAAGGTGTTCATTAGGCTTGTCGAGATCTTCTAAAAGCGAATAGTCCTGCATATCTGCATCATAGAAGTAAAGAGTTATCACAAGAAAACTCGGTAGTTAAGCAAATATATAATAGTGCTGGAACCTATAGGAGGGATCACATTCTTTTCCCTTTGTCCTATTTTAACTTCTCTACGTATATTCCAGTAAATTGCATGTATCAAATTTACCACAAATAGTTTCTTCAACCAAGGAATTTAGTATTCGAGTTAAAATTGGATAACCTTTGGAGAAATTGAAGGTTGGCGCCAGAGCTGCACATGGAATGCTAAAGTTCAAATGTGGTATAACTGTCCCTCCACCATGCCTGGCATTGCTGTACTAACATTTGAAAGTTAAAGATCGAGTCATTTGCAACCAGCACACGAAACACCACACACACACACACTGAGGCAAATGACAAGCGGTAAGGATAGCTACAAACTCTCAATCATTCAACTTACTTATTTACTTGTAATTTTAATCTACGCCAAACCCGGGCTGAATATATTAATATCTGAGATAACGTATATTAAACTTTTAAGAATAGCCCAACATGCTCTTAGTCATTTATTGTATTCGAATTCCATACCTTGTGACAAGACCAATCATGTGACCATCAGAATTGACAACGGCCCCACCACTACTGCCAGGATGAACAGCAGCTGTTGTTTCAAACATAGCTGGAAAAAGTTCTTCTCTACTCAGCTGACTGGATTGCAGTTTAGGCCTCTTTGCTTCAATGACTTTAGATATTACACCATGGCAAGCAGATGGAAGGAAGTCTGAAGAA
Organism: Fraxinus xanthoxyloides; assembly: GCA_903798325.1. Lineage (NCBI taxonomy): Eukaryota > Viridiplantae > Streptophyta > Magnoliopsida > Lamiales > Oleaceae > Fraxinus > Fraxinus xanthoxyloides. The sequence continues at coordinate 5,534 of CAIGRL010184169.1, read as the reverse complement.
AAAATAAACTCATCAGACTAGATAGCAGTAATTAGATTGAGGTCAAAAATCCTGATTTACCATTGAATGTAAATAAAATAAAGTGGACTAATATAGAGCACCTTGTGATGTCATCAACAAATAACATTAAGTGGGTGTTTGGTGGGGATTAAAATTAGATTTTTAGTAGATTGAAATAGAAGTTTTTAAAATGTGTGGTTGAAATGGTGTGGGACTCATGAAAAATGTGGTTAATATTGATTGTTTGATTTTGACTTAGATTAAAATATGTTTTTAAACCAAAACAGACAGACCCTAATCTTCGTTCATTAACATTGTAAATTTTACCCTTATACACAAGGGTAGATGGCTAAGGAAAGGCCTTTCATATACCATCCTAAAATTCTTAAGAGAATTCAAATATTTGAATAGTCCGGCGACGTATTTTATTGAAAAGAATTTAGCAAGTTGACAAGATAACAAATAGGTACGGTTCCATCTCTATTGATGACCAGAATCCAAAGGGGAAAGGGTACCAGAAAAATATAAAAGAATAAAGCATGGTTAGATGAAGTGCTCACTGCATCGTGGTCCAAACAAACCATGTCCAATTATATATGCCTTTGATCCAGGGGATGGACTAGTGAAATCCATGACAATGGGACAAAGTTGATCCGATGCGGTCTCAAGCTTCAACAGGGCAATATCCAATGGCCCTCTGGAAACATAAACAACACTAGCATTGCTCCATGTCCAAGGATCCATAAAATCTAACCGGACACATATGCTTCTAGGGCTGATGTTGGCCAAGCCATGTCTAGATAACCCCTGCTCACCATTAAGCGAAATATCTGATGGTCTCGATTTTGTTGGATACAAATTCTGAGGACTGATAGGTGTAGATTCATTGGTTGGAAAAGTAGCAACCTTGGACTTGATCTCATTTATTTCACCATTTGCAGAAGCTTTACCGAATCTCCATGGCTCCAAGAGATGAGCATTAGTAAGAATGAGACCTTGTTTGTTGAGCAAAACACCCGAAGCCCATGATCCATCATCGATGGTAACAAGACAAATAGAAGGCATTGCCTTGTCTACAGGAGAAGGAAGAAGGGGACCTGAATGAGGATGCTCTTGCACGTCACTTGAGGATCCATCTAATTTCCCTTTGGGCGATGTCTTCAAATTTTCATCATTACAATGGTTTCCTTTCCATTTAACATGGGGCTCCTCATGCAGCAAGTCACTGCAACCCGATGCAATGGCATCCCATGGAATCACCAGCTGTTAAGCAAAACCACCATTTTGGGAAACAATTATATATAGTAAAGCAAGCTTCTATGGTGTTCTACTGTTATTGGTTTGAACATTGTTAAACATAACCTTTGTCCTTGATATTAACTAAATACACTCCTAGGATTCGATGAACGATACTATGGAAAGATCTTGCCCTTCATAAGGCACGTAAAGGAGTTTCAAATAGCATATATGTGTAAAGAGATGTATAACAGAAAACCACCATTAAATCAAGAGTTTTCAAAGTTGAAAAATCAAGGTTCGGTATTGACAATAAAATTGGCTACGCTGCACTGGTTAGAGATGTCTCATAATATGTTTGAATACAGAATAGGAAAAACCATTCTTTTTAAGATTTATTTAAAGTTGAAAAGACTAAGGCCAAAGACATAAAAGCTAAAAATGCCATACAGTAGGGCACAGAGATAAATTTAAAATGCACTTCCAAAAACGAGAATCAAGTACAGACGTAAATGATACTGTTGCTACACATTTTAGAAGGATTTCCCACAAATAAGACATGTAACCATTCCCATATACCTGAATTTCAGTACCACTGTTTTTTTGCCTCAGTGGTCTAGCCAGAAGACCGATAAGTTGAGAACATTCTCCGAATACTGGGCTACCTTCCATTCCTATTCAATGCAAAGCCAGAATGAAAACAGACTTCACAAGAAAAATGAAGCAAAGATAGATTTTCAGGACAGTCAGTCGCACCAGGAAGACACCTAATATCAACCATCAATAAAGATCTTTTGGAGGAACTGGGTGGATAGCTGTTGCAAATGGACCCCACTGATAAACTAATCCAGCAGTAAAAAGAGTGAAATGAGCACTCAAAACAAAATTCGATATATCAAAAAGATAAACATATATGAAGTATGACGCAATTTAGCACCAGTTTGTTACACATTAAAATTTTCATTATCGTTCTTCCACTCATTTTCAACTACACATTTTTCAATAAAATAATATTTTCTATCTCATCAATAACTTTCCCTTCTTTTTCAACCACACGTTCACCATCAATTTACTATTCCAAAATACATTCTTCCAAAATAATGTGGTTCAAACACACCCTTATATTCAAAAGTGAAGCAACCCCATATATCAATTTCTCTTATTTAAGAAAGGTTGGGTCATGGATCATCTAACACTTCAAGTGAGCTCACCATGCACATATTCAAAGCATTTATGTCGAGGCATAGGAATACGCAACCACAGTTACCAACTAACAAGTGACAAGAATTCAAACATTAGAGGAATAAAGGGGAAGAAGGAATTATTACTTGTTAAAGAAATGTACAGGCGACAATATGCCAAAAGGAGATCCCATAGCCAGAACAAGATCTCCCCTCTTGGGTACAAATGTATTTAACTTCGGAAAATTCTGTAGGAAATGGAATTATACTGTCATCACTGTCACCTTCCAACTTAATTGTATAGACAAAACGTCCAACAGGAAAAAAATTCCAATTTCAATGTCTTTTTGCTAGTGTTATCGAAATGACGTGGTTCTGATGATTAAGGAAGGTAAAAAATCATAATACCTCAAAAAGTTTTGAGGGAACAGTGAGCAGGGCAATCCTCGTGGTTGATTGGCCCATAAGATTCGGATTGCTCAACTCCATCCCAAGCATTTGCTTTTGGCTCTGGAAGGAAAATTGCTCAACCTGAAATGATCAGTTGATAGTTCCTGTTACATAATACAGAATGACAAAAGATTAACAGTTTATTGAACTAAAGAAATTTAACAGTTTAATGGGATTCAGAGTGACTTCTCTTCACCACACAAGCTAATCTTTCAAATTCATATATGCCCCAAAAAAATGATATTTAGTAATGGAGGAATATTCTAGATAAAATTGAGAAAAGTGACCCAGTCAAATCACCTGTGACTGAATTGTTTCCATAATATGTTGAGGACCACGATTATGAGAGGCTAGCGACCAACCAACTTCCCAACCATGCTCCAACGAACCAGAAGAAGCTTCAATCAGCGATTGAACAGCAGAAGATGATTCTGGAATGTTAACCTCCAAACAGTACATCACATTTACAGTGTCAAGTAGCTTTTAGTGCGTTTGAAAAGATCATCGAGAATAAAAATAGAATCCAGGAAATGTATATGAATCCAACAACTTGATACCATAGAGAATGACAAAGCTAGAAGAGTGTCAAGGTAAACTTTATGTTTTGTAGCTAAAAGCTTACAATCTTTATCAGTTCAGCAGGCAACCAAGCGTCCTCATTCCCCACTTTATCACCTTCCAGCACTTTTGTGCCCTAGTTGTCAAAAGACATGTATTATCGATCAGCCAAAAGAACACTCAAAAAGTCACCTAGAAACTAATATCTTTTAACGTGTAAAAGTAAGACCTCCAACAATATATCAATCCGAGCACCAGGTATCAATTGGGCTTTGTCCTGCAAGAAAGAAAATGTAAAATTAAAACAAAAACGCCCAAAAGAAACCGCCAATACAGAAACAAATAAATCTACACAAAGTCATTTGGATGCTATTAATATGTCAGAAACTCCAACCTTTGATACATTTTCCCTGTATTTTTGTGATAAAAATGGCTCAATTACAGAAGCAACTGTCAAAACTTGCATGGTGTTGCTGCTGCCTGTAGAAGCATCCAAATTAAAACCCAGAAGAAGTGTTCCGGATGCAGAGAGTGTTGTTTTGCCAGAACTACAAAAACATAGTAACGAAATTCTACTTCATTAAGACAATAACAGTGTCACCACCCTGTTTATCTTCATGTGGTTACTACATATAATCAATTAATACTCCAACTATCCACTTACTTATAATGGTGGAAAGCGTGATTTCGCATTTTGAGTCCCTTTGGGTCCTGAAAACAAGGAACCCAAAAAAATCATATATAAAATATATAAACAGTTTAAAAGAAAACTCAAATTCCAGCTACAGAAGGGCTTTTGTATACAATTTGAATAGATAGATTCACGGTGTATGAATCAAAGGTTAAAATTAAGGGGGAAAAAAAATAAATAAGCAAATTGACTATGTATCTGTTATTAACTACATACTATTAACAGCAAAATTGGACATCCGTTCAATATAAAAATAAAAGAACTCGGTCTAGTTCGCCTTTAAAGATGAAACTCGAATATAGCATCAGAGTTCAAAAACCTTATAAGGGTAATTCCATAAGACTAAAATTCAACCAAGCAATCGAATTATAAAATTGATATTGTGAAACGAGCTAAACCAGCAATTGGATCAACATAAAACTCAAACAACCAGTCAAATTCCTATTTTGGGATTCTGAAACAATCTAAGATCCATCGAAAACAAAAAGGCGCAGTCAAATTCCAAATTGAAATTCTCAAACAATCCCTACGAGCAATTAAATCCCTTGAAAGCTCAAACAAACAATCAAACACGAAAAAAAAAAGGAGATGGGTCTCACAGGGCCTTGAACTCTGACCATTACCGCGAAGTTGCGGGCGAAATCAGCAACTTCAGGGAGGGCCATACTCGAAAATTGGATTGGAACGAGCTCAGAGGACCCCGGAGTTTAAGTAGCATATAGTAGAAATTAGATAGAGATTCGATTTTGATTCTTACGAATTATTAACATGATTTGGATTTTTACGAATTAATTATTAACAGATTGAATGAATCCATCATGTCATGACAGAAGAGTTGATTGAACCAAGTTTGAGTCTTACGGGGAATTATGAGTATAAAACGACTACACTGGTTTTCTTTTGTTATGTTTTGTTTGGGTTAATTTCACAAATGGTCATTGAAGTTCGAGTGAAACTTCATATTGATCAATAGAGTAATTTTATGACTCATTTAGTCATTAAAGTAAAATAATATACTAATATGGACATATTTGGTCACTTTGTCCAGTTTGATAGATAAATTTTAATTTAAATCAAAGTTAACAATGAATTTTAAGCATGTATTTCATGGATCTCATAACTTTTCAACCGCACAGTTCATCATCTTTTATTAAAATCACTAAAAATTTGATTTTAATCTCCATCAAACAAAAACTTTATTAGCAACATCCACTCTAAATTCGATATCGAGACATTAAACCTGATAATGACTAACAATTGTTGTGTTCAATTAAAATTAAAAGTTTTAAATATGTATTTTTTGGAGAATGTGTGATTAAAAAGTAGGAAGAAAAAAATTTGGATTTCCTTGCAAAAATTCTTATTGTGTAAATGTGTAGTTAATGGTGAATATGAGAATTAAAGTATTTTGAAATAAT
>CAIGRL010184141.1:0-10033 GCA_903798325.1 Fraxinus xanthoxyloides | reverse complement strand
AAATGCATTAATCACATTAAAAGTTTTTACAAACTAAATTAATTGGACTTATGGCATAACACTTTTACATTGTACAAGGTAGGGTCTTAGGAGTTTTAGGAAAGATTAGCATTGCCCAAACGTGATATAATCAAATGATGTATCAAAATTGTCTTAGCATTATGCCACTATCTATGTATATTTTCGTAGTCTAGCTCTCGAATGAGTTATTTTCTCTTAGACTTCAAATTCCATAATCGTTAAATGAAAATCCATAATCTCAATTGATACGGAAGTGCTGTCAATTAATCGTGTATTTTGCAAAATTCAATATGATATGCACAAGCAGGGGCGAGCCAGGAATGTGTCGTACGGGGNGGAAAGATTAGCATTGCCCAAACGTGATATAATCAAATGATGTATCAAAATTGTCTTAGCATTATGCCACTATCTATGTATATTTTCGTAGTCTAGCTCTCGAATGAGTTATTTTCTCTTAGACTTCAAATTCCATAATCGTTAAATGAAAATCCATAATCTCAATTGATACGGAAGTGCTGTCAATTAATCGTGTATTTTGCAAAATTCAATATGATATGCACAAGCAGGGGCGAGCCAGGAATGTGTCGTACGGGGGGCAAATTTTTTTTAAATTAATGTACGAATAAAATTTATATATAACTAGAAAAATTGTAATATAATGTTACATATTACAATTGTATCCAACGATATTTTATAGCATAAAATTCATCTATAATAGAATATAATAAATCACCACATTTGGCATACATGTTAACGATAATACTACTAGCCATAGTATCACATTCATATCCATCTTAACCATATAGACATGGACATATCTTCCCGACTTTAGGTCTCCAATGTAAGAGCATGCGCGAAGAACAGATGTTATTGTCAACATATCATGTTCAAATTGACTCACCATTTCCAAAAATAACCTGATAGAGTCTCTGTACAAACCAGACTCGGAATACACAAATCATGATATTCCAGTAATAGTGTCTTTAACAACCATCTCATAAAAAATCCTCCAACACTCTGTTAGTCTATCTACTTTAAAATACATTGAAAGCAACCCATTGCAGCCAATCACGTCCTTCTTAATCCCAATCATTTCCACAAATCCAGTGTTGACGTGAGTTGTAAAAAAATCATACCAAAATCTGCATTGAGAGATTTTAGCAGCAACTTTAGAAACCTTTTTCTATTTACATGGATCTCCCTTTATGCTAGCCATAGAATATTTATAGATCGTATTTATACTTCCTCTTTTCCTATTTATGTAGAACATTGCTCTAAAGTTTCAATATAATAAAAGAATAATTCAGCCATTGTTCACAAGTTGGGCAATTTGTCCACGTCGTGCATCAGGGTTGCTAATAGAACAATAACTAGAACATTTAATTACATGAAAATTTCCAAATTTGGACAAATCATATGCACTCTAAAGACAGATTTATAATTTATTCACTATGTTATTTCCTGTCAGCAATTTGATTTGTACATCACAACAATGTATTAAAATTTCAAGACCACTAAGCATTCCATACTACACAGATTTGCTTCATTTCTTCATTCTGAGATCAAGAGGGAGATTTTCAAACAAACGAGATCTATATATTACTCAGTACTAATACAACATTATTTCATGAAAGAGTGCTTAAAGATATGATTTCATCTATTACACACATATTAGACTACGAGAATCCTGGACTGATGGTAAGCTGAACTTCTGCTCCTCACCCTGGATGAAAAGAAATATGTGAATAAAAGTAACCAGGTCGTGCTCTGATGTATAGAAATTTTGTGCTTACCTTAAGAAAGTACATTCTTAACTTCAACCCAAGGAAGTAAATGTGGCTTTGGGTCAACGGGTGGGAATTGAGTTTAATTTTATGGGGCTTGTAAATTGGGCTTTCAATTTTTTGGACTTGGACAGTGGGCTATTGCCAATAGCAGTGGAAAAACTTGGGCTTTAACCAATTAAATTTTTTTTTTTTTACAGTAGCTAGGCTTGGGCAAGGGTGAGCTGTAGCCCACCCCTATCTCCGCCCCTGTGCACAGGTCTCATCTTCCTAATGAAATTCAATAGAATCGAGAAGTCTGTGACTTCGTCCTTCTAGAACCTGCTAAAGTTTCAACTACAAAGATGAAATGATTTTTCATTATTTTAATTGAAGTAGAAAATTGATCTCTAATTTCTGTTATAACATAAAGTAAGTTTGTTTCAACCTTTCAAAATTAAAACATCATATTACATATTTTAACTTATGTTTTAATGGTATAAATGCGAGGGTTGAAATTTTTCCTGTAAAAGGTGATTATATTTCATTGTTAGATATATCTTAAAACAACTTGAAAGTACTCCCTATACATTTTATATTCTTATACTTTGGACAACTCGACAAAAGTTTGTTCTCTATTTTCCAGTAGTCATGTCTATAGAAAGAGAACAAATTGTGAGTCATATACGTTTTTATCTCGGAGTCGTATAATACCAAAAATATCCACATGAAGGGGACAACACGACTTTAGGATAGCATTTTCGACGTGACTCCCTAAAGTTTGCTTTCTAAATCTCTTCCCAACTTTACGTTGAATTGTATTTGTTATTTTATTATGTTAATTGGTAATCAATCTACACACAAATCATCCATTTTTTTCTGCAATTTCTCCACTTCTTCATGCGTCAGTGGTGGAGCATTCTACAAGGAAAGTTTTGAAAAGTAGAAAAACCTTTTGTCCTTGCCTCAGTTTTTTCCTTGGCCTTTCACTTGCTTTTTATGAAGTGAATGTGGAACACTCGTTACATCAGCTTGACCTTTTCATGGCATGCCGTATCCTTGATGTGTTACATCACTCATATCCTTGATGTGTTTTTTTGACACTTTTAACCCTATGCAATTGTTTCATTTCTTTGTCTATTTATTCTAAAAATTTCATTCTTCCTTGTGAACTTCTCGACACTATTTCATTTCTATTCTTATTTTAATGAAAAAAAAGAAAGAAAGAAAGCTAGACTATTTCTATCATGGTTAGATGATTGCCCTTCCATCAAGGTATCGAATTATTTGATCTTTCAATTTAATTAACCAATTCGGCCCAATTATGATATGACAGAATTGTCTATAGTTGCAGTGCCTCATCTCAAATAACCCTATATCTTATGTATGAATGAATATTAAAATTAATGATAAAGCCACTGTAGAGAATTCCTGGTTTTAGAAAAAGGGAAAATTGCAGTCACGATACCAAACATTTTAACTTTTGCAGACTTTGTCTAAATCTTTCATTTGTGCCACCCAAAATACCAAACCTTACAACAATTCGCACCCGGAGTCCAAATAGAAGGAAACCGTTAACTGACCAAAAAAAAAAAAAAAATCTGACCAATTATTGACTAATTCTTAAAGGGCAAAATGATAACTTTCCATTTTTTCATATGAAAAAGAAAAAAAAAAAGAATTAAATAAAAAAAAAACCCCAAGCTACTGTTCATCTTCTTCCCCCACCCACATCCCAATCAACTCTTTTTCCCCACGTGAGGCTCTGTCATCGTGACCCGGTTCCATTAATTGCCTAATTTCTGTGTATTTGTGCTAGTTCGTTACCCTCTTCACACAGTTTCACAAACACAGACCAAAACTCACTCCACTGCCTCTGTTTTCCTCGTTACCAGCTTCGCCGTTTCCCTCCAAACCCGCCACCGCCTTCTCTTGAGACGTTAAAGCGATGAAAGAAGCAGTAGCAGACGAACCCATCACTCCCACAGTCAAGAATATACATATACTAATTGTCTCCCTTATCGATTCCATTTCTAGTGTTCAAATCTTCAAGGGAAAATGGTAGCTGATAATGACCAAATTAATAGCTTTGGAAACCCATCTTTTGGAATCTTCATCAGCCGTTAGCGATGTAAACTCACTTTTAGTAGACTTTTTTCTCTCCCTCTTCGCTACCTGCTCTGCGACGATCTCTATTGCCAACCTTTGCCACTCGCTGAATCTATTGTCATATTTTGCAATGTCTGAGACAAAGAAGATTAAGTAGTGATTGTGGAAGTGTTGTGAATGAATGATTTACACATTGATTATTGGCACAAATTGATTTTTATTCTAGATACAGATTAAAAATGGTAGCTTCATCCGATAATTAAAATAGAATCTGATTTTAAATAGCTATCCACATTTGAGGTTGTGGGCAGCTGAGGTTGTGGGCAGCTGAGGTTGTGGTGGTGGGAGGAGGCGACGGTGATGCCGAAGTGTGTTGGTGGTATTGGCGGCACTGTTGATGCCGGGAAGGGGAAGGAGAAAATCTGTGCAAGTTTTTGGTGTTTTTTTTCTTTTATAATTTATTTAATGCGAAAATTGTCAAATTATCATTTTACCCCTTCTAATTTTATCAAAATTGGTCAAAATCTACTATTTTTGATCAACTAATAATCAACTGGACCGTTTCCGTCAATTTGGACTTCGAGTGCGAATTGTTGAAAGGTTTGATATCGTGAGTGGCACAAATAAAAGGTTTGGACAAATTTTATAAAAAGTTGAAAGGTTTAATATCGTGACTGCAATTGTTATTTTTCGCTCTAGTTAAATACAGGTGGATTAGGTAATTCATGATTATGACGGTTGGGTCCATAACTGGGCCTTACTCTCTAGGACCCGAGCTTGCACGAACCTTTTTCAATTTTTATTGTTTTATTAGAAAATTGAAAAAAGGAAGAAAAGGAAAAATTGTTAGCCATTGTCTATAATATTCTTCTAAGATTACTTATGCAACAAATCGAGATGATTCACTAAAGAATATTGATGTGACAAAGTAATGTGATGACCAAACACTTTCTTCTACATATTGCTAGGAGATTGCACTTGAAATGTGATTATAAATTTATTCAATCATACTACATATGCATCATATTTTACATCAAGTTTGACATCATATGAGTTGACATATTTTTGTACATTAATTTTAAAAATACATTTTTCAATCAATGACCAAATTTCTTGCACTGGGTGCTGTAAAAAAGTTGTTAATAGGAGTATTAATTTGAGAAAAGCTCGAGCCGAGGCTTAGACTGGGTCCCATTTTGGAGCGTTGACTCGAGCCAACTTGTGTGGCTCAACAAGCCACACTGACAGGCCAATAACAAGCCGAGACCAAACTAAAAAAGGGAAATAAATAAATATAATCTATAAAACTTAAAATAATAATAATAATAATGTACAATAAAACTGTATTGGCAGCCTAAGGCAGTCTTAACAGTCAACTGTGTTAAGGATTGCCTTAAGAGGGAGGGCCAAAAAAAAAAAGGGGAAAAAAAAGCAAGTCGATTGGGCTTATTGACATTCCTAGCTATCAACCAACAGTGTACAATAAGCCTAATTCAAATATATTTTTGAAAGTTTACTTGCAAATGTAGATTTGATGTTTGAAGTTCGACATATTTTAATTTATTAACAAAATAGAAATAACCTATAGATATGACGACTACAACCAAGAGCATTGACATAGCTTGAACACAAAATTGAATTCTCAAAGTAGTGTAATTGTTAGGGTTACACTTGGGCTCTCTTTCTTTTAATAGAAAGCTAGTCGTAAGCAAAAAAATTGTTTATCGTTTACTTTGTAAGTGATTTTAAGTGGAAAAACACATTTCATAGTTGTGTTATGGTAGTTCTTGTTACAATCTTTTACACCAAAATCAAAAATCACAGAAGAAAATTATGAATGTTGAGTTAATTGCTACAATTTTAAACAACCAATTCATTTGACCCCTGTCAAGAGTTGTTATTCAGCAAATTTTTTACGGTGTTTTTTTTTTCCTTTCTTTCTTTTTTTGTGAGAAAAGTAGAAGGATTCTGATTTCGATGGTGAACAATTAAATCAGGCAAAGGTATATTTTTAGTAATTTCAGGGTTTGGTTCTCAGATTTGAGAGGTTTTTCAATTTTTGGTTAGTAATTATGTTACAAAAGAAATTTGTACAATATAATATTTCATATACTGAAAAAGAATAAATTGGAATAAACTGTTATGAAGGAAGATATCAAGTCACTGGAGAAAAGAAATTAGTAAATCGAGGCATGTGTAAAAACATCGTCCTTAAAAAAGACTCGCCCCTTCTTTGTAAACGCTTGAAGTTCGTTTGAATGTATGTCTCCCATTATATAGTGGAAAAGTCAGTAGAATACGAGAATTTCAGTTTCTACTCCGACAAATAGAATTTGTATTAGAATAGGACCACCAAGACTTTGACAAAAACTGAAAAATTTTGGGCAAACAAGAACTAAAAATAATATGCAGACATATAATGGATTTTCATGTGTCTAGAATGGAGGAAAATGAAATCTATTATAGACTCTAATGTGGTATTAGCAGGTCGGGAGTTACATGTGTTACAACCATTAACACCACCATCAGCTCGGAGGTTAACTCTCTCCATTAATACATATATAAACAATATGATTTTCAAGAGTTAGAGAATTTGGAAGGTTATTTGGAGAAAATAATTAAAATATATATGAAATAAAGTTAAAACATGGACCCTCCTAAGAGGTCGATTTTTAGTCCATTTGGTTTGATATTCATGCATGTAGGTCACGCTCGCAAATAAGTTCAAGACCCGATGTGCCAATGTTACACATCATTACATTTTTCCAAATTGTAGCCATATATAAATTGGTCATTGTCTTGTTCATTTTCCTATGTGGGACAAACTAAAATAGTTTTCCCTCTAATACATAAATACCTTCAAATTATCACTTTGAACTCCAATTTTTCATTTACCAGATTATCTTTTCTAACAAGTAAATACATGATCTTGATATTCCCACGGAAGCAACCACGAATCAATTTTGATTTTTCAATATGAACGAATAGATCTCACTCAAATTATGTCAAAACAACCCATACACACATTTTTCTAGTAATCTCTCATATGACTTGATAACCATTACATTGAGTTTAAACATTTCATCAGACATATAACCTTTACCAACAAATATTTTCACTCTTAGACAAAATTTTGTCTGACTCAAATATAATTTGAAAACCATGCTTATTCAAAATCAACCCGAAAACTAGGTCTTGTGGATTTTAGGCACGTACATCACATTGTTAAGATTCAACTCTTTTACAAAAGTCATCTTCAAAACCGCATTGCCTTGATTCTTGGTTTTAGAAGTTATTGAATTTTTCATAATCAAATTTTCCTCATTCTCAATTGCTTCGAACGAAGTAAACATCTTTTTATCAGAGCACACATGCCTCTGTAACACCGGTATCAATCTACAACTCTTTTGGATTTGAACCTACAAAATTCACTTTAGAACCAATGGCTACAAAGTTTATCTCAAACACATTGTGTGTCATTTAGTCAACCACATTTGATTCCTTTTTATTGTTCTTCTTTATCAATCTGCACTCCAAAAATTTATAACATACTTCGCCACAATTAATGTATTTTCCTTAAAATTTCTTCTTATAAATTCCACATTTTGGTCCCAGCTTAGTCACTTTGCCACCAAATGGTCCAAACTTGTTCTTGAAGGTCTTAGAATCTTGACTATACTCCACAACATTGGCTTTAGCCACAATGAGATTACTTGTGTTGTCTTCTTTAACTCAAAAGTCTAACAATCAATTCTTCAATATTCATTCTCTTTCGTTTATGTTTAAAATAATTTTTGAAATCTTTTTACGTCAAAGCAAACTTCTCAATAATAGCAAGCACTTGGAAAGTTCCACTCCATTTCATCCATTCGGCATGAATCTCATGTAAAATTACTTGGAGTTCTTATATTTGACTGATTACAATTTTGAAGTCCACTAGTTTACAATTTAGAAATTGGCCAACAATGAATTTCTTAGCCCCTATCATCCTCTATTTTATATTTTCGGTCTAAATACTCCTACAACTCCTTAGCAATTTTTGTCTTATTATACACTTGTATAGTAAATCAGCTAAACTATTCATGACAGTTGCGACACATATAAATCAAAATGTTTTAAAACAACAAGTGCACTAATAGCTTGTATATCTCCCTCAAACTCTTAAAGTTTTTGAACATTTGATAAGTGTATTTTGTACACTAATTATGCCGTAAAACTAGAGTATTTGTTAGTGATTTGTACGAGCTACAACTTAAGTTTGTATTAATTATGTTTATTAGGTTGAACTCAATGCAAATTGGTGGATTTGGAAGAAATGAAAGAAAAATGTGCTAAAACGAAGAAAATCCAAAGTTTGAGGACCAAAGTATAAACATTCAATAGTTGATTCGGAGTACAAAACGATGATTGCAAATCCTATAGGATCAACTGAATACAGTTGAAGGTCAATTGAGTGAAATATAATGGAAGTATTTTCACAAATCAATTTCCAGCCGAAAAAGTTATGTTACGAATTTTTAACTTCAACTTGAGACTCATTTTTCAGATAGCAAATGTTCGAATTGGAAAGATAAAATGTAGCCCTTTGAATAACCTTTCTAACAAATTTTGAATCAACTCAATCAAATATATGTAGAGAGAGTTATGGCTAAAATACCAAAAGCTGCTCAAGGAAGAACTGAAGTGAACCTACTTGCGCGCGGGGCCACCATATTTTCCCCAACCCGAGGGTCATTTGGTTCTACGCGCGGGCCTTTTCTGCAAACGAATCTTTAGTATCCTTTCACGATTCAAACTCTTTTGGAAACAAAATTAGACGCGATTTTGAAGTATTTTTGGCTCTTATAAATAGAAAAGGACAGCTACACATAAAAAAAACCTCTCTTGCCTCTTCATACAAAATATTATCATCAAATTCGTATTTTGAGAGATGAGATCAAGCCATAGTAATGAATTGAAGGTCAATTACATTAAGATTTTAAAGAATTCAACACTGGGTCTGAAGATGTTTCTTTGAATTATTTCATGATCCATGTGATATTTTTCTATTAGTATTTCTTGTAATTTATATATTAGCATGCTAGGCTAGATCTGCTTTTGTATTGGATGAAGATGAACACTATTTTTTTATTTGCCTTAACACTTAATTCTATGTAACAACACAATTAAGTTGTTTAATTTTGAAATATATTAAAAAGCTAGGTCATTTTTAATCAAGATTACGAGCACAAACGTACGGACCATGCTAAAAAAGCAACTTATGCATACGTATCAATTTTAAATCTCAATTTTCTATGTTGTATGGAAGTCAATGTAGTCAGATATTATAGCATCTAATTGATAACTATCTAGATTTTCTATGTTGTATCGAAAGCCAGTACAATAGCATCTAATAAAGCATTTGACGTCGCACACTTGATGGTGCTTAGGACTTTCAGGAAATAATCATTATGTATGAATAAGAAATTGAAAAGCTTTGATACTCTTTTGCTAATTGAAGAAGGTAGTCAACTTCCTTTCACTTGGAAAGCAAGTTGGGTCGAAAATCTTAGCCGAGCAACCCCCTCATGTTTTTACTGAGGTGCACTCGCTCTATTAAAAGTATTTCTCACTTCACTTGTCCCTCGGACGGNTATGTTGTATGGAAGTCAATGTAGTCAGATATTATAGCATCTAATTGATAACTATCTAGATTTTCTATGTTGTATCGAAAGCCAGTACAATAGCATCTAATAAAGCATTTGACGTCGCACACTTGATGGTGCTTAGGACTTTCAGGAAATAATCATTATGTATGAATAAGAAATTGAAAAGCTTTGATACTCTTTTGCTAATTGAAGAAGGTAGTCAACTTCCTTTCACTTGGTAAGCAAGTAGGGTCGATATTTTTAGCTGAGCATCCCCTCATGTTTTTACTGAGATGCATTTGATCTAATTAAAGTAATTCTCACTTCACTTGTCACTTGGAAGGGAAGAGGTGAAGAAATGATCATTTTCGACTCCGGAACATGTGATTTTGTCTCAAATTATGGATTTCATTCTTATTTCTATCCAATTTGGTTGGCTAATTATATCCGTTTGACCATCATTAACTAGTCATGTATTTTTCAATTTTGCTAAATGTATATAATGATTTACAT